>VZSR01003794.1:7163748-7211145 GCA_013398615.1 Brachypodius melanocephalos | reverse complement strand
TTTCTAGTTTTTATCCTTCCAATTCTCTCCCTGATCCTCCTGGTGGGGGGATGAACGAGTGGCTGTATGAGGCTTGGCTAATGCCTGGGGCTAAACCACAACAAACATTACAGCACAAATATGCCACACCTGATACCTAGCCACAAAGAAAGTGTCAGGGCCAGATGTTCTGAGTGTACTTGACAAAGTGCAATGGGTCACTTTAAAACCAGGAGGGGAGAAGAAACAAAATTACAGTGTTTTACTACTTGGGATTTGGGTCACTTTTGGCATGAATGCTCTTTAGATGGTTATCGAATGTGTGTTAAATAGTGATTGATTATGAAGATCACATTTACTGAAGTTTAACAGCACTGGAATAAAATGTGCATGTATTATCCAGTTGTTAAACCTCAGTAAATACATAGGTAATAATCACAAATGATTTATTTTGCATATAATAAATCTCTTCCTATTCCCCTGCAAAGAAGTGTTGTATTAGAAGCTGAAGTCTCATAGGAATTTTTTCCCCCTCTGAAAAAAACCCTTGACTATTTCTGAGCATATCAGTGACTGAAGGTGGATATTTATCCCTGCAAGAGAACTCTACTGGCTACTATAAATCTTGTGATGCAGCCTGTCTCCCACTCTAGACATTAGTCCAACTGGTCCAGTTGGAAGAAATTCTACAGGATTTAAAGATTTCCCAGGAACTGACTCTGGATTTAGCCTGGGAGAGGAGTGAAACCTTATCTGAATTTTTAACCAGGCCTTGAAAGTATGCTGGTTGTGGCCTAAGGGTAGCAGAACCTAAATTTAACTTTTGATATAATGTGGAATAAATTGTGGATGCAGCCCATGGTGAAGCCAGAGCTGAACTGGAGTTCTGAATTGTCTCATGAAAGAGGAGTCGGCTTCAGAACATACAAAACATGCATGAAGTATATACCCATTTCAAACTGGGCTGGAGAGTGAGGAAAAAGGCCTCTCACCTACCCAAATACTTGAAAACCCTCTTCAAAAACAAACAAACAAATAAAAACAAAGAAAAGGAAACAAAGAGACAAACAGAAGGAGCGCGAGGCTGGGGGTGGCTGTGGGCAAGAGGTACTCACTTAGTAATGCAGGGTTGCTGAACCGCCAGGCCTCGTTGTAGGTGGTGTACTGAGGGTGGCTGTAGGGGTTCCCTGAGAACTCGCTCCCTGGAAGAAACCAAGGAAGGTGTGAAACACAGTTAGGGATAAAGATTTGTATCTGCTATTCTGTCAGACCAGTGTTCGTGCTGAATCTGTTTGCCAGCAGGAAAACCTTGTCTAGCTGGAACTCTTTCCTGCAGTGCCTGTTCAGTGCAAAGTTGCTTACCCATACCATTAAACATCACAGGATTGACTTCTTCACAATTAAGAAATCAGTCCAAATTCAGTAATACAAATAAATTGTTAAAGTGGGGGTGTTCTGTTTTGGTTCTTTTTCATTGCCTTCTGTCTTCCAATTCTCAAGCTGCAGTAGGACTGCCTATGCAAGCTTTTATGCACTTAATTATCAGCTTTCTTATGAATAATATCAAAGGTTCTCCAGTAGTGTCGAGACAGCAGGCATGGAAGGTTGATGGGACAAGCTCACAAGAAACTCTCTGGAACTAGCAGTGCTGTTGATGTCAATATGTCTTGCTAAGTTGGGTTTGGTTTGTTTTTTTTTTTAATTAGGGTACTGAGGGTGATGGCATATTTGTGGAGAACAGCATCATTCGTTTTTGGGAATGTTCTAGTTGGCTGTGCTTAAATACAAAGCAAAATGGAGAACACACAAATCACTCTTTCTTACTCTGGATGATGGTATTAGTCAGAAAAGTGATTCATACATTATTAACCTCTCCTTTATGCTTAGGTAGGAAGGTATAGAGAATACTTGCTGCATTCTAGCTCTGGAAAATAATTTTCTAATGATTAGCACTTTAGTTACTGTGCTGGATTTGAAAGACAAGTTGTGCTACAACTCCCCTTTTCACATTAGGAAAGTACTAACCAAAATACTTCTGAGCTTTGTGATCTAGTAAGACTCTGAACCAAGATCTGAATGGTGCAGAGTCTTCTAAAACATTCCATTTTATTGTGCAGAAGGAGCTGAGTCTCCCTGTTTCTTAGAAGACTGTGCAGGGTATTTGGTAACTGAAAGGGTATGGTGCTGCATTCAAAATAAACAAATCTCCCCAGACTTAAACATCTATCATTCTATTATGGAAAATCATGGCATGATCTGATCATAAGCTCAATTTAATGTAGTACCAACAGACTGTGGACAATTAATGCCATCTGAAAGGCCTTATGTGCTTTAAAGGCAGTGGAAGAATGCTGTGGGTATTAGCTTCTGATCTGCTTAAAGGCAGAGGTGGAATTGTTACGACAGAAGTGTTTGAGAAGCACCTGGCAGTTCCTGCTACATACCATGGAACAGGAAAAGAAGGTAATGCAAGATGGGATGGATGCCTGTAATACAATTACCAAAGCATGTCAATTAATTATGGTATAATCTCTGCAAATCTCCTCTCACTGGAGTGTTAAAGCCAAAACCACAGATTCTCAGATGGTGGAAATGAAATCTGTTAAAGTTAGGGGATTTGTACTGCTTTAAACTTAAGAAGAATCTTTCCAGCAAGGTTTTTAGAGGTACTCAGGGTGATAACCAAAATAGTCAGTGCAAAAGTGAGTATGAATCAAACTCAATCGTCATCCAAAGGTATTTTGGTCACAGTAGCTTTTAGTTTCAGCATGAAACATCATTTTGTGTGAGAGAACTTGCTAACTACTGTTTTCATGATAATAACTCAGCATAATTCCATAGCTAAAAACATCATGCATGGAAAATCTGATAACTAGCTGGGAAAGAACAGGTGAAACCTGTGAAGATGACCATGCAATTCATAGTCCAGATTTTTCTCTACTGAATTGACTTATTTGTGGAATATACTGGAATCAGTTTGCTTCCCAAAGAAGGAAAAAAACCCCTATCCTCATAGAGAATTTCTGCTTTTGAAGTGCTTCATATGACATAACTTCACTGTATGGAGAGAAATTATTCTGATATTTCAGGACTTTTCTCTCACTCCCTGCTGAGTTGACACCCTAAACTGTTTATAGCATTGCTAAAGCACGGGTTAAGCACAGGAGAAAGAGCCACAGCTCTGGAGCGTGGGGAGGAGGGAGGGCAGCCACTGGAAACAGTGTTTATTGACGAGGAGTGAAAGCATGCATGCAGCAGGATAATGAGCTTTTGAGCTCAACTGTGACCAAGAGGAACTGAGCTATCGCCTTCCCCGATCACTAATGAAACAAGTGTAATTTCCTCATCAACACTGGATTCTGTTTAACGACTCCCTGCCGCTGCCGTCCCCAGCCCTCCAGCCCTCTGCAGGCTCTGTGTAAACTTCACTTCCTTCGGTGGATGCTCATTTCACTGAAACAATTTGCAGAAACTTGACTTCCTTTCTGAGACAGAGATCAAAGGTATTCTGTTACCTTTTTAGGAAACTTCCCTCAGATATGTAGGTTAAGTGCAGCCCAATACCTGATTCATCTTTCTGTGAGTGACTAACACCTGCTTTTCCAAGTGTGTGCTCAGGACCACTGGCTTTTGTCCATGTTTACAGCCTGGGACCTGAAGTTACAGGAACAGCAAATGCAGGAATATGTATCTTGTCACATCATGTGCATAAACCTCAGAGACATTTGCATTTGCTAGCCACGTTGCATGAATGCAGTGCTGCAGGAGACAAGGTTTTCTCTAGACTATGCGAGAAGTCTAGTGAAAGGTTGTCGTGGGTAGAACACAGAAGCTTTGATTAGCACTGGTTAAACAATCTTCTCAGAAACAGTTTTCCACTGGAAAATACTGTCTCATTGAAATGGAAATGTTTTGCTCGAGCTTGTCAGCTTCAATAGTGTTTTGGAAAGAAAAGTTCTGAAGTTATTGCAAATCGAAACAAATTTTTATGTTTCAACTTTCTTGTTTTGTTTCATTTTGCCTTTCTCATTTAATTTAATTTCCTTTCAATTCTTTCATTATTTTAATATGTCTTGACATCTAGAACATGTTGATGTTACTGAAATGTTTCATCCTGATGTTTGCAAATTGAACTGTTGCAAGGTTCTGACTCCTCACACCAATGCAAGATGAAAACAAATATCAAGGAATCAGAATTTTGAATGGGTTAGAAATCTAGTTTCTCAACAGTTGTGTGTCTTTGTTTAGAGAAGACAGAGCCTCTTTCCCATGTTTTCTCACATCTGAACAATAGGTTTGTTTGCATGTTACTATGTTTCTTAGAGATACTTCCTGAGTAGTCCTTGCTGGCTTAGTGTTTCCAGTGTAGTTAAAGCACTGACCCCTGAACTTTCTTAGCCTGAGGGCACATAACAAACCATTGGCACCATTGTATTTGATTGTTCAAACTGGACTCCTAACAGAGGTTGCAAGTCAGCACAGAGGATTGATCTCAGGAGGCCTATACCCTGTGCAGTCTGTGCTGAGGGAATCTTTGCTAACACTATTTCTCCGCATCTGTATTTAAATCTTATCGGTTTAGTCCTCTAACACAGGAACGATGAGGCATGAAGTGAGCCTAGCAGGTGGCAGGTTCAGAACAAATAAGGGATATAGTTTTCACAGAATACACAGTTTAGCTACAGAACTTCTAGCAAAACGTTTCTATGCATGTTAAAGGCTTATATGGGTTCAGGAGACGTTTTTTACGTTTGTAAAATGTAAAAGAGGGAAAACCTGTCAAGGGTTTAATATTAAATAGAAAGATACTAAGCCTGGCTTAGAGAGTCGCTTAGCTGCAACATGGAGGCTGGGAGATCTTTCAAGAAAGTACCAATACCTGCTTGCTCTATTCTTACACCCTTCCTCATATTTCCCCTGTTGGCCCCTGACACAAAGTAGTGGCTGCAGAGATCTGCAGGGTGACCCATTAAAGCAAAGTCTTCTGTTTCTACCCAGGAAGCCTCTTTATCTCCATCTTGTTGGCTTCAATCACACTAGAAAACAGGAAGAAAAGGGCTTCCTGGCTGGGTCTGACCAGTGGGGTATGACTGAAACAGCCAGAACCTGATGCTCTGTTGAAAGATGCAGTAACTACCTGCAGGATGCCAAAAGAAGCCACTGGAAAAACTCACTCTGATTGAATGTTGACATCAGGTTTAATGTGAAGATATCCATTTGACCAGAATAATTTTTTTAACTTTGAAGTACAACTTAACTTTTTTTCTGTATAATTCTGTTCCTTTTCTTTTGGGGAATATTTCTGGTTTGTTTTTTTTGTTTTGTTTTGTTTTTTTTCCTTTTTCTTTTGGGACACTGCTGTCTTATATGCAGCCTCCACATCAAGGAGCTGAAACATCCTATTCTTGGAGAAGTGACCCCTGGTTTTAGTGGTCTTAAAATTTTTGTCTCAGTTTAGGAGTCAGTATCATCCTTGTCTTGAGGACATGAAACTTAGACAGGAATCACTGAACAGTTTCTACTCAAAGAGCCAGCTATTTTGATATTATTAATAATTTCTATATGCTGTGACCTCCTATAAGTTTTGACCATAAATGATCTAAATATTGTCAACTGAATTTGCCTACTGTTACTGGGGGGAGTTGTGTGAGGGGTGTTAATTGATTTTATAATATCTTAGTGCTTATCTGATTCTGGAGCCAAACCATCTCCCTGAATAATTTAGTGTAGGACATGCCCTAAAGTTTGTCACTGAACAGGTTGCCCAGAGTAGCTGTGGATATCCAATCTCTGAGAGTATTCAAGGTCAGACTGGATGGGGCTTTGCATAACCTGTAAAGATATCCACCCATGACAGGGTTGTTGGAACTAGGTGACCTATAAGGTCTCTTTCAACTCAGGCCATTCTATGATTTGTCACTTAAAGATGTTAAGACTTTGACCTGAAAACATTTCCTAACAGTTATATTTTCACTGTCCTCACTGAGGTTAATGTTCATTTGGCTGACTGTTCCGAGATCTGGATGAGGGTTAAGTTAGGCTTTCTACTCGTAAACCCTGGCAAATCATATGATACTAATTTAAGAGCTTCCTGTCCTCAAATTTTTGCTGCTTTGGTTCTGGATGCATCTCTTCAGAAGCAGAGGTTGCAGAATGGGCTATGTACCTGCCCCTTAATCATCACCACTCACAACTATGGCCCATAAAAAGCAGAAATCAGTGGCAGATGAGTTCTAAGTTCTGAGCTACCATGTCTGAGAAAAGAGAATCCTGCTTCTTCATTTATCTACTGGGAACAACTACCATCAGAGGAAGTAGGTAATAGAGCCTGAGGTAATAAACTCTTCAATTGTCCTAGAGTAAATAGTCCTCTCTTCTTCCAAAAGAGTGGGAGAATCCATATGCTGAGATGAGGTATTTCTCCAAAGCACTGGCTATCCAAGAAAGAGTTTATCTTTGGAGTTAGGATTAGGTTGATATTTTCATGGATTGGAGGCACTATTTTACAAACAGGAGATGGTTAAGTACTTGGTTGTTAAGAGTGAATAGTTAGTTTCTTGTGAAATGCTGTTAATAATTTCTGATTCTTAGTAAGTTTAGGCTATGTAGACAGTATATCTTCAAATACTGCAGGTATTAAATTACCATTGATAATTTTCAGCTTGATGCCATGGCTTTAGACAGAAGGTGAGTTGTCACCCTTAGTTAGTGGATAGGTGAGTATCTTGAACCATGAGCAGCACATAATAATCTGCATGGGTCATTGGAAAATAATTACATTAGTTAATGAATGCTAGGGTTAATTAATTACCAATTAATTGCCACAGGTTATAGCTAGCTAGCTGCCCATAGCAGCAGTGAATCAGTTACTAGGGAGAAAGAGATACATTACAAAAAGGGTTATTGGCTACATTGGTTATAGGCACCTGATGGTTTCTTTATGAAAAGACTAGCTCTTCATGTCAGCAGAGCAGTAGCCAAGCCTGCTGTGAAAGCTCTCACAATGCTGGTAACCATTCAAACATGTGTGCACCATTACTGAGGGTTGGCAGCTGACTTACCAGGAACCATTCCTGCAAGAGTTGATGTTGGGTAGCTGCCTTGTCCAGTTGGGGGAACATGGGGTGGGTAGCCAGGCAAGGTGGTGCTTGCCATATCACGACCTGGAAAGGGAGAGAACCAGGACAGGTGATCAATACAGATAAGATCTTTCAATATTGATTTGGTATCACCTCTTGTCCCACTGTCACACGACTTGATAGGCAACTACTGCACAGCCTTCTCTTACGTGAATTCTGTCCACCCACTGAAAATTCTGGGTGAAGACTGGGGAACTTTTGTTCTCACCCTGTAAGGATGGATTTTAAAACTTAGCTTTGATGAGGCTCAAAAGAGTTTGGTTTGTTTCACTGTAGATTTTGGATGTATTTCAACTAAATCAAAATGGCCCTGATCTGCACAGAGAATGGCAGCATATTCATTGCCAGAGTAGCTGAGGTCCTGTCTATATGCAGTGGATGCAGTTCCAAAACTGTGGTGATGTTGCTTTAGGGCATGATCAATGTGCAAGGCACTGGGAATTGATCCAAGAGTTTTCTGTGCCTGTCTCTCTTCCCACCTTGGCCATTCACCTGCTGATGGTTTTAGGCAAGTCACTTTACCTCTCTGCGCTTCTTTTTATGCTGCAAACTCTTTGGTGCAAGGGCACACTCTTGGTACATTTGCACAGTCCTTAGCATGAGACCAATACTGGTTGGACTCCTTCCAGGTTCTGGTGCACGATATATAATAATAGAATCATGCAAATTAGTTTGAGTCTCACTTCATTTTTATCACAGGTACAAGTTTTTCTTTATAATACTTCAAGTTGTGATTTCTTTTCACCACCAAAGAAGTAGAGAGGGGTGTGGACTGGGTGTGTGATTGTAGTTTATTTTTCCTCTCTTAGGAAGTGCAGCTGGGGGCTTCTTGGTTGATGCCAGAGGCATTTCCTCATTTGGACTGGTTAGCCTGAAAATGGGCCAGCCAGAAGGGCATTTGCTGTTAGTGCTTATTGCATTTAAATGAACTAAAATAATCTCAGAAGCTGCTGGGAGTTTCAAGCCAAAGCAAAACAAAACAAACAAAGAAAAACAAAACAAAACGAAAAGCTAAATAAATTAAGATAATCTTTCCCCCACAGCTGCTGAGAGATTTACAGCTCAACCTCCAACACTGCCTACTGAGATGTCAGCCTGTTTCAGGCATCCAAAGTCTTTCACATTCCCTAGGTGAACTGTAGCTCACCAAAAAGTCTGTGCTGTTTATTGTTCTTTTGTTAAATTTTGCCTCTCCTGTCTGCTCTAAATGGAGGGTAAGAGTCTGATTCGCCCTTAGGAGTGACAGGTTAAGTATAGCCCATTAACACCACTGAAGTCACCAGAACCATGCTGGGATACACCAATGAAAGAAGTGTTGGTTTAGCTCTACTACCAGCAGAATGATAACTGATAAAAGCAGGCTCTGGAACAAGCATGAACCTTGGCTGGGGAATCAGAAATAATTAACAGTTACAAGGCAAAGCAAAAACTAAGAAGCATGGAACATTAACCTGAAGGGAGGAAGTTTCTCTGGGATGAGGTAGGCTAAACCAGCGTCATTGCTTTCACAGCTCTTGAGTAAAGATTACTGAGGTGATTTACTCAAGAAAACAGAAATGCAAGTTCATTCTTTCTCCCTGAAGAGGTTCCCAATCAGTGGCCGATATTCCTAGCTTATGTCCTCTTAGACAACAGCTGAGCCATTTTCCAGCCACCCCTCAATACTGATAAAAATAAATACATAATGTACCAGGGATTAATATTCCACACTCTTTTACTCTTTTGTCACCATCATTCCTTTAGTGACTTGTAGCTGTATGTTAAACGGTATGAATAACACCTAGTAGATGTAGTTTGGAGTTTTTTCTCACTTTGATTTAAGGCAAGAAATTTTTATGCTTAAAATTCTTGTTCTTTTCGTTTCAATTATTGACTAGCCTGAGAAATAACAAGTGATGAGTGAGAAAACAGTGTCACTGAAAAGTTGGAGATAACATTATGTAGCTGCAGGCAAAATTAATTCATTTTGACACTTTCATTCATGTGGGATCACGTAGACGCTCTGCTACTTGATGTGTGCACATATGCCCCTGTGTTTTTATTCAGACATGAGCACACAGAGGTTGATGTTCAAAACTGAGCATGGAAAATTCGTTGGGATGTGATCATTTGTCAAAATCCCCATCTTGAAAAAGAAGACAACAAACAAGTACTGTATCAGTAACATCAGCAAGGGTGTCACAGAGAAACTCTTAAAGTGCTGTCACATACAAACAGTCCCCTTCCATAACCTCTCATTACAAACAGGTAGACAGGGTTATTAAATTCTTGTACTGCAGGGCTATGGCAAAGTTAGCTCATAACATGCAGCCATTCTTCCTTCTGCAAGAGCCTTCTGAGTGAGGACCAGCACCTGAATCACTGTGACATTGTTTGCACTTTTGAACACTTTGTCCCATGTCTAAATCCCTATAAGAGTCCTAAGGCATGTGCCTCTAGAGAAACACAGTGCCTTCTAGGCTAGAAGATGGTCATATATAACAGTATCCCCAGGTATCTGTATTGCTGGAGAGTTAGGAGACTTTTTGGCTTAGGAAGTGCCCAGAACTCAGAGGCTCTTACTGGCTGCAGTAAGGTAGGACCAAGACAGTCTTATGAACACAAGTCTTCCCTGCTGTTACTTGCTGTTTTCCTACATGGAGGTTTAGAAATAAAAATCTCACGTGACAAGACAAAGGATATTAAGTCAAAAGAGAAAAATAATGTTGGAACATGAAGGAGGCAGAGGTAAGATATGTTTCTTCAGTATTAGGAACCGTGGTCTGCCTTAAGACTTGTCTGTTCTGAAAAAGCCCAGGTTACATCCTTTGAAAAATGGTCAGTGGTCACCCAAGATGATACGCGCTATTTCACCAAAGTCACCCCTCAGATTCTGCAGCAATATTGCTTCTGTCACCTTGCTCAGGAGTTTCCCTTAGTACCTACCTGAAACTTGACCTTCCTCCTCATCTTTCCCTCCTGCCTGCTGCTCATAAATGCTGCCATCTTCTGCAACCTATTTCTTCACTTCTGCTCTTCCCTTAAAGGCCACCTACCTCAGCTCTGTATTCCTTTAGCTATAAAACATTGTCTCTCACACATTCTTCCTGCTCTTGACATTCAGACATGATGCTGGGTTTCTTAACTGCTTGGTCTGCAGCAGCTGGTGTGAAGGCAGCAGCTCACATTGACACTCCCAAACCAGGTGACTCAAATACTGCTCACATCATAGCCATGGCAGTGCTCACCAACTGCCTGTGTCTATCTGACCTAGTAGCTGCAAGCCATGCTGAACAACCCAGGCAGGCCTA
This sequence comes from Brachypodius melanocephalos, assembly GCA_013398615.1. Taxonomy (NCBI): domain Eukaryota; kingdom Metazoa; phylum Chordata; class Aves; order Passeriformes; family Pycnonotidae; genus Brachypodius; species Brachypodius melanocephalos. The sequence goes on along the minus strand of VZSR01003794.1, from coordinate 7,200,737 downwards.
GAGCTGGCAGGGATCTATCTTCATGCTGCTGTCATCTCCCGTGGGCTAGCACACCGTTTTCTGTGTCTGCAGTACTCAGGGATGTTATGGCATTGGGGCAACACAGGATTTTGCTGTATGCATGTTTCTATACTAAGTCCCAAACCCAGCTGGGACACCCAGTCACTTCTAGGTAGTTACAGCTTCTTTTCCCATTTTATTCTAAAAATGAAGGACAGGCATGAAAACTTTTTTGATTCTTCATGGAGCTGAGAACATATGCTGCAGGTGCAGACCTGGAACGTGGTTGCTCTGGTTCCCACTTGCATTCAAAGAGCTTGCAGCATGTACTGGCCTCCCCATCAGACGAAACTGAACCCCTTGCCTACAGCATCCCCACTCAGTTTGTGGCCAAGGCCGGTTACCTGCTATCAGAGGCTGGCTGCTGGACTGCCCAAAGTGGGCACCATGATGAAGGAAGGCACTGTAGCAAGGCGTGGACGCATCGTCTGAAAGGGCCATGTGGAAGGGCTGAAGATCAGCCTGCCCAGAGCCGACCGGCGTGGTGGGGGTGAAAGGGGTGAGAGAGGCTCCATGAGGCTCTTGCTTTATACTGAGGGGAGAGGAGAGGTTTTCTGTGGTAGGGTAAGGGATGGACACAGACAGACAAAGGGAACAGGGGAAGGAAGAGGAGGGTGGGGAAGGGAGGAGAGGAAGAACAAAATGGGTAAATGAAAATGGAGTGGTTAAAATCTACAGGGAAATTAATTTTAAAACAAAAATAAAAATAAAAAGGCTAGGAGTAGATCAGAGGAGCCAGTGCTGAGACAACATCAGTAAATGTGCCTGGGGGCTAGGCTCGGACTGCAGGAAAGCCTCTGCGGGGCAGCAGGAGATGAGGGGAATGGAGTGCAGTGGCAGAGGGGAGGAATGGGAGGCAAGGAGAGGAGAGGTGAGGGAGGGAACATGCAGGAGAGGGAGGACAGGAACAAGCATAGGATCGGGAAGAAGAATGCTCTGAAGCTTTTGTGCTCCCTTTCCTGCTGCTTCTTCTTGCTGGCCAAGGGCGTATGAAGATGCTACACTTACACACTTTGGCCCAAGGAATTGCACCACTTTTTCTCTCCAAGCCCAAGGTAATCTACCTCAGGAGAGTAGCCTTGCCATAAGCATCTATTAAACAGATTGCTGGGTGTAATGGCCAAAACTTCTCTAGCCAAATTTCATAAAACCTTGACAAAAATGGTATAGCTGGAGTTTGAAGTTAAAATACAAATGGGACTGTGCAATTAATAGGTGGACAGACAGATGGATCAATCAATTGATCTTGTTCACAGTGGCACATTTTGGAGATTTAACCATAAAAGCAGTCAGGGCTGACTCTGCTCCCAGAGTGTAGTTTTCCCAGATAGATACCTTGACAGAGAGACATAATGGAAGACAGGAAATGTGGCAGACTTATAAAAGGTCTAATTTTCATTGTTGTTTGCATTGGGCCTCCATTTCTGAGGTGCAGATTTTCATAGGCACAATAGATTCAGCTTTGACACTGCTCCTAATTTGGTTGCCCAGCAGGATGTTTTGGAATTGGAGAACTCTGTGACCTAAAGCATGGGTTCTCCAGAACACCCACTGCTGTTGGGTCAGCATTAAGAGTCCTGTATTTGGACTCCTGAAAGTGAAGCATGGATGATGTGATCAGATCCAGCCCAAACTATCTAGCAAACCATCCATCCTCAGGTAAACAAATTCAAGCCAATAAATGAAAACCATCTCTCTGCTGGGATGGCAACTATTGCCAATGGCCTATGAAATAAGTTCTGGTGGTTTTGATTTATACAGAGAAATAGAAATGTGACATACAATTAGCTCATAAATCTGACTTCATTAATGTAGAACTGGCTTAATTAACTTTAGGCACCTTGTTCCAAGGCTGTAGTGCTCACCTAGACAAAAAAGGGCTGGACAGTTCCTCTTTGTGGATGCTGTTTATCCTGAGATATTTGTTTCCTAAAGATTTGCTGCCTGGCAAAAACGATAGTTTGCCTTCTGTGTTCTCCTCCAAGTACTTCTAACATGGGTGGCCAGCAAAGGTGTCTCATCACCAAGACTTCTTTGCAGCAAAGACATATGCTCATTTCAATTAATTGGGAAGGATCAGTCTTGGCCAAAAGGGATACACTTCATTTAGTTTAGTAAGTGAAGTCACTGGTATGCAAGTGAGGATTGTAATTTCTTTTCCCTTTTGCTAGGAAGCTCTGTTTGGCAAGGACCTTTTGTGGAAGATGTGGGGAATGGAAGTTGGAGTACCTGGATTTTGTTTTATAGTTAATTAAAGTCCCTAGAGTAGCCAGCTTCTGCTTTTTACAACTATACACTGTCTTACTATCCCACTAGTGAGCCTTCATGTGCCAGAGCCAGTCTCTGTAGATCAAGAACCCCTCCAAGCTATTTCTCTCCTGCATCCTCTGTCATCAAATGGCAAGGAATGCACAGATTTACTTTCAGACCAAACAGGCAGAGTCACCACCAGCATTCTTTATCCAAATAATGTTGATACAAGATAATTTGAATGAATAGACCCATCTGCAGGCAGAGGGCCAAATGCTCCCTGGGCTTCCACGGGCTGCGAGTGAAGTGATATTTTTCAAGGAAACCATTTGACAGTGATATGTAAATAAACTAGGGACACTTCAGTCCTGGGCATTTTCCATACTCCTTTTTCAACTCTCTTTATTATACAAGACACAGCAGGTGTGGAGAGCTGCTGAGGAGGAAAGGGCAGAGAATAAGGTGGGCGTGGAAGCGTGGGTGGGCAGAAGCAAGAGGTGCTATGGGCAGGGGTTAATCCTGTTTGCACAGCCCCCAGGCACGTTGGGTTTCCTAGTCCCTCCCCTGCTTTATTTCTCTTTTAAAGCATGGAATTTTCAGCTATAATCCTCCCTAAACCGCAGCATTTTTCAGGCTCTCTGTGTAAGTGAAACCATAATCTCTGGTAAAACAGAGCGCTTAAGCTGCTGTAGCATTAGGCCAATCTGATCCAGCCCCTGGATTTCCGCTCTGCCCAGCCACCACAGAGAGGATTTCAGCCTGAAAGACTGTGTAAAGCCCTTGCAATGGGAACAACAGTGCTAGGCCTTGCCTTGCAAAGCTGGGAAGGGTTAAGGGACCAGGAGCTATTTGTCCCAATGTTGTGAGGCTGTTAAAACCCCTGTCAGACTCACAGTGGAGATGAGCCCAGCCCTCTCTTGAACACATCAAGGCTTATGAAGAAAAATTCCTCGCACCTTCCAGAGGCATCACCACTTACTCAGTGTGTGAGGGGATAAAGAAGTCAACAGTAACATGGCAAAGAGACTTGAACACAATAATGCTAAACACTCTTCTCTCTAAGAATAGTGGAAAGGAGGCGAGGATAAGGTCAGACAGCGAATGATTGCACAACCAAAACTCAGACTTTTATGTGTCTATTTATCTGTCTGTCTATCTTTCCCTCTACACTTTGCAGCTGCACAGACATAATTTATATCCCGTGTATCTTTACTGATGGATGGCATTTACCATTTTTTACTCCTTTTTTGTCCAAGTCTCCACTGACTAAAAGTATCTGAATTCTGTCTCTGGTATAACTCCTGCCACTGCTTTGCTGGAATAATTGCCCCAGCAGTGAATTATAGCTCCAAAGCATGTCACTGTATACGAAATCAACTGATTGATCTATCTATCCACCTGTGAATGGCACAGTCCCATTTTTCATTTTAACCACCTCAAACTTCAGCTGCATCTTTTATGTTTTCAATTTTGGTTTTCTCCATTCTCTAATTCTTTCATATTTGTGATGGAGAACTGGCCCCTGCCTATCCTAAGTCTCACTACTGCCAGCAAGCTGTGGAGCAGTGCCATTTTGGCTTGTCTATGTTTTGTTGGAAGTGTTCCTCAGTAAGGCTCATTCAGCACATCCCAAGATGTATCTTGCTCCTAAGGCTGGAACACCAACCTGTAACCAAATGGTAGGGGAATGGAATGAGTTTGCAGCCCTTTTCCAAACCAGCAGAAATCTCTTCCTGCCCCTGTCTCCTTCTTTCTTCTAAAAGGCAAACAGTATCATTGTTTATAGGTGGCAAAAAAATATACCATCCACTGTCATGGTGGGGGAAACTTGAAGGTCAGCCGGGTGAGGATGCTGCTGGAAACACAGCAGAGGACAACATTTTGTGAATCACCTACTCCTCTCTTTCTGACTGTACTTTCTGAGTTACGGTTGTTTTTCTTCCACTCTAACTCTCTCCTCTGTTATTTTGGCGGAGAGCAAGAACTGGTGATCTCTAGCTTAAATTCCTGCTGCAAATGAAGGGATTTTGGCCAGACAGAGTGAGAGGAAGATTCACAGCCTTGGGTTCCTACAGAGACTCATCTCAGCTTTTATCATGCTCTCTCCTGCTGAAGGAAAGGGAAACAAGGGTGGGGGGAGGTGTTGGTTGCAGGACTAGATAAGCTGCTTGTTTTTCATTGCTGTCTTCCTGGAGGACGAGCTCTCTGCATCCAGTGCTCCTTTTCTTTATAGTACACAAAGAATACCAAGATGGCACATCCATGCATGAGGGCTGGCTTTTACATACCCACTCAACACTGCTTACCACCTTGACAATGTTTCCTGTTCTTTGCCTTCTCCTGAGGTCTCTATCAAATATTTGTATGACCTCAGTGCCCCACCCTTTACAAAACATATCCTTACAGCATTGCTTAGGGATCATTCTTTTATCTGTGAGGAACAGAGCCCAGAGAAGAATACTCAAGTTTGTGTAGGAACCGTGTGCCAAAACTGAATCTTATCTCAGGTGTTTTGAATTCTATCCTTGTACCCACTTTGAAGCATCTTTTTCTCTATTTATGTTCTCTATTCCTTAGAAAAGTTTCATTGTGGTAAACAGAATGAGTCCTCAGAACTCATGGACTGGTGAGTTTACACTATAGGCAGTGGAGTTACATCACTTTCTGCCATGTGGGAATCTTGCCTCCAATTCCAAAACCCATACAAAAGACCAGAGAGGACTCACAGCATATTGTTTACTTTTGCTTACTGTCACATCAGAAAAAACATTTTTTCTATTTTTAGTTTCCTAGGTTTTCTGTTGCAAGAGCATTTTGCAAGTTGTACTGAAAATAAATACTGTCCTGGGTTTTTTTTTCCTTCCCTGATCATAACAGATCTTTGCTAGAACTTATAGGTGTGCCAAGATTACCCTGCTTCTCATTATATCTTTCTTATCTTCCTACTGACAGGAGAGTGAGCCTTGTGTGTTCAGGTTTATTTTCTGTTTCTGCACACATTTATCCATGCTCTTAGCCCATTACGTTGTTGAGTATATGTTTAAATGAACAACCTTTGTCTGCTTTCTCCTAAGAGTCAAAACTGTTGTGACATCACATCCCACATTAAATTTTGTGATCTATTTGACGTATTTTTTTCATTAGAACCTGTTAGTTTTTCACACAGTCCTCATTATAGGTAACTCCAAAGTTCTACCATAATGGTATTTTACTGATCACAAAATAGATCTTCCTTGGTAGCCCACAGCAATTGTAAACTTAAAAAGATGGGACAAAGATTACTCTAAGCTCTCAATTTCTCTGAAAGACTGAAGTGGGCAATTTTGGTTACACAAGAAGTGGGCCTGATTAAATCCAGTACAGCTGACAGACACCAAAAGTTAAAGTCTGCTTAACTCAGGTATAAAGCACGGTCTTTGCTACACTGGGCAAATGTCTACATTGTAAGAATTTTTATCAAAATCATACTCATTGACTCCTTCATTTAACCTCAGAAGAAAAGGCAAAACTTGAATTGCTGGAATGACAATATAATACAATTATTTTCTCTAAAAAAAGGCCCCTTTTGTCCAGCAGCATAGAGTGTGGTAGCCTGCAATGCTGTCCTTTTGCTGAAGAAATTTGACTGGGAATGCAAATTCACTGCTATTGTCTTTACATGACATTATTTCCATTCACTGCTATTGGTCACTGAAATGCTAAATTAAGGAAAACAGAGATATTATTTCTTTTGGGCCCATCCATTTTTGTGTTTTTCAGTTGAATATGCCTTTAAAGCCCACCAGCTGCTTTCTCTGGCATCATAAAGTTACTACCAGTGCAAATTCCACTGAATGCATATAAATAGTTTATGTGATTCCTTCCCCTCCACCCCATTCCTGTCTGTTTTAGGGATCATTCATCTGACCATCTATCACTCTCAGCCATTTGGTCCCAGAGAAGAATAGCAACACCTTTTGTTTTTACAAATTCCTTGACTAGATGAGAAGATATTATCTCTCCTTAAGGAGGGGAAACAGTTGATTAAACTTGGAGGTCCTGTAACTTCTGCTTCTCCCAGTTCCTCATCTTAAATATGAGAGGCTTGCTCCCAGACAATACTACCTTCATTTTAGTGAGGCAGGATAGTAACAACCTTGTAGCAGAGGCATGAATGGTTATCCTATTCCATTTCCATGGCATTGGAGCATCCAGAGCTGTGCCCAAGAGGCTGTTTGACTGCTGGTGACTGCAGCCGTGCTGCTGGGCTGCTGAGCCTGTGGGATCTGCCATCACCAAAGCCAACCTGGGCCCCCCAGCAGTTTGCTAAACAGGTTTTTTTAAAGTCATATTAGTCAAGCCCTGGCCAGGGCCACTGCTTGCTGGTATCAGAGGCTAAAGTAGGGTGGAGTAAGGAATTTTTCACCAGTATAAACAAGGAAAAGGGGAAGTATTTCCTTCCCCTCTCACTGTAACATTATAAGTACAACTGAATGTCATGGTCAGTTTTAGTCATGATTTAAAACAGCAAGCTGGATCAACTTGTTTTACATTTCTACTGTGAGGCTGTTTTCTATAAGCTTGAATTTTATGGGAGGTAACAATATATAACCCTAACCCTAACCCCAACCCTAACCCTAAAGTAAATTCAACCTAAACATAGTTATTTCAGGTTTTGCTAAGTAGATGGACCGCATCATGTGCACATTTATTTACGCAATTATGTTGTTTAATATAATTTGTCTTCACATATTATTACATGGCAAAATAGTGAACGATGAGTCCATATTATTATTTTATTAGATTATTAACTTTTTACTTGTTATCTGTGTCAAGTTATATTTGGATGGAAATTAGAATTAAATTAAAAACAGTATTTGTAATTATTCATGCTAATTAAATAAAATGACCATAAGTTCCCTGACTTCCTAAATATATTAGAAGAAGCAAGCTTTTCTAAGAAGGTTTTGCATTAAAAAATTATTTATTGACTGGAGGAAAGGATAGCTATAAGGAGGAATTTGGACTGGTTTAAGAACCCTATATTAAAGCTGACAGATTTCATCCTCTCATACCAACTCTAATTCACTTAATTTGAGGAAAACAAATGTTCTGGCTTTTTCAAATCCTGGTTTGTTTCTTCATTTTAAATGACCAGGTTATAGAACTGAACAAAATTCTCTTTGGTTCACTCGCTAATCTGAAATTAAGGAAATTGTGTCTTTTCACCTTGCAGGAGGCTAAAATTCTCACAGGGTTGTTTGGCATTTCAGAAAATATTTTCCTAGTGTCTAGCCAGAGGTTTATCCATGATTAGCATCACAGCTTTCCTGAAAACTTTCACAGAAATCAGATGCTGTTTGAGTGTTACTTTTTTATGTCTTTCAAGTATAGCAAGTATTCTTTTTTGTCAGTAACTCCAACTTTTTTTTTGTATGGATTCAGAGATGAATTAAAAAAAAATAAACTGAAAAAATTCTGATCCTATGCCAGAGAGGGGAGGTCTCAAGCAAAGTAAAATCCGTGAACTTTTTGTTTTTGTGGTGTCTTTGTTCAATACATCATGAATTGTCATCAGGATTTCTCACCCTGGATGACATTTGTTGCTTTAGGGGAAAAAATATTTCCTAGAGAGAAGGAAACATTTTCCATGTAGGACATGATAGCTGTTTTGATGGGTGGTAATGACTTTAAAAGTTCTCTATTCCTGTTAATAGGTGCTAACTGTAGCAGAGAAGCACACATAAACTTCCTCACAGGAAGAGAAGGGGACACATATTCCCATTTCAGTCACAGAAGTTCCTGAAGTGATCTTTTTTCATCTTGTCTTTTACCTTTTCTTTTTCTTTGTACATCTCATGGATTATAGTGGGCTGGCAAACAAGGCCTAACAGTTAAAACTGCTTATTAAGGGATTCAATTACGGGAAAATTTTCTTCACCTTTGCTGTCAATTTATGATCAGTCCAGTAGGTAAATCCTCCCTTTAGTAGTCTGTTAACCAGTTTCAAGCCATACATGGAGAGTTCATTGTGCTCTAGTACTGCCTCTCTGTTGGGCAACTCCTGGGCTAGAAAACTGGGTTAGAAAGGGCTCTGTTCCCAAACTATTCATCTAAGTTCCCAGAACTCATAACTTGCTTTGAAGACATCTCACTTCTTTGCATGACTATTCCAACAGCTGTGACTTCTGGTGGTGCTTAAAGATGGATCTTAACCTTTGTTCTCTTCTTGATTCAAGGCTTCTGTGAACATCCTTGTGCTTTTAAAATACTCCTATTGCTAGTGCCAAAATCTTCTCCACTCACCTCTTGGCTATTCAGTACTTACTTAGCTACTGAGTACCTTCCAAACTCAGAGATCCATGGAAACAAGTGAATAAAAGAAAGCTATTGAGATTTTCTGTTTACCCAGCCCTGTGCAGATTTTTACTCATCTGCTTTGACTGTTTGCCTTCAATAGAAATGATTGAAGTAGAACAACTCTAAACAACAGAATTCTCGTAACAGTGTTCAACTGCACATACTTGCCTTATCATGGTATGTTTGAGCTTGGACCTTTGCTTCTAGGAATTCTGATTGGTGTCCAAAGATATTGTCCAAGAAACTGGGAGGCATCTACACCAATCCAGCTATGAGTGCCATGCAACATCAAGGCAAGATGTTGCTCACCTGCTGGCCTGTGTGTGCAGAAAGAGGTGAGGTGGTGTTCTCAAGCAGCTCTTAAGAGCTTTCTCTCTCTGAATCGTCACATGGAAGTTAAAAATTTCTGCACTGTCTGTTCCATACGAAGGACAGCAGGGTATGTTTCCTAGGTAGTCATGAACCAGAGAGAAGGATGTTCTCTCAAGTCCTCAGAAAGGACAGGGATCTGGTATCATCCAGCTGTGGTTTGGAAAGACCTAGCCATACTTATTTCTGTCTGGGAAGACTAAGCTGGGGAGACTTGCTTGTAGACTGAAACTCTTAAGTCTCACATTGTGAAGTGACTCCACACAGCATTTGTACCCTGAAGGGATAGATTTGTTTCACATTTATTTCAGGTATCACCTGAGGCATTTCAAGGATGATACCATAGCAGCAAAAGAGGCAGGCAGCAATTCAGTACTCACTATTACTGCTATATCCCTTCCTGGGAGCAGGACCTGAGTGATACCAAAGAAATCTGCATGCCTCTTCCTCAATCTCCTATCTGGGGTAGATCAGGAGCCAACACTGAGTTCCTCACCTCTCTGGTCCTTCCTGAAAGCATTGCCCAGCCCCATAGCAAACATATCATGAATCATTCATCTTTAATAGATTATGCAAATTGAGAACATCAGATCAATGAAGATCAATACCTGCAACCATTTAACTGCCAGCAAAAACATTTTAAGAATGAGCATTATCTGAAGTCCTTTCTTGGGTAATGGCACCATTAATCCAAACATTGGATCCTGGCCTAAGTGTACAGGAAAAATTCTCTGCCCTCTTCCCCTGATGCCTTTCAGGGTGTTGAGGGGCTTTTTCTCCCCTTTTCATTTCCAGTTTCTGAGTTTCTCCATCATTACCACCAGTGAACAGCTCCCAGTGCTAATAGTTCTGCTTTTGTTACTCTGCACTGATTGAAATGTCGCATACAGATTGAGATGTTAGTGCTAAGTTGCCACCTGGGAATGTCAAGCTGGGTCTGAAATGAACTTTTCTCACTCTTGAATCCAGATGGATCAGATGGGGATGTTCTCAAGCTGAGCTGGGAGTGTGGCAGGGAACAGAGTAGGGGTAGTACAGGGTGGGAAGGACATGAAGAAAATTTTTTTCCTCAGCCTATAGTCTCTTCTGTGAGACCAAATCTGTCTCCTGCTGTGCCCTTGTGAGAGTCATGTCCAAGGCTTGTGTAGTGTCCCAGCCTTCAGGAAGCCTCCTCTCACATTAACAGGCTGGAATACACCATCTTCACTGAGCCAGAAGGACTAAAAAGAACTATTTTCATGGCCTCTTTGAATCTTAAACTCTGATTGTAGACATGTCACCTTTACATTTAGCTGTGAGGATTTGCCTTGCTCTCCTACTGGCTTTGTCTCTCAAAGACAAGAAGATATTTCCTGTAAGAGATGTGGATCTGCTAAACAGTAGATGAATGCCAGCTGAGTTTTGCAAATGCAAAGAAAGGTAGAACACTTTTGCCATAGCTAAGGCTTTTTTTTTTCTGGTTGGCTAAGAAACTGCATGGCTACAAGGATTCTGAACCAAGCCTGGTAACTGTAAAAGCCATGATAAAGGTCTAGGATGTCATGCTTTCTAGACACTTCCTGGATAATACAGTTCATCCTCTGTGTTTGAGTTAACCATTACTAATCCTGCCTGGTCCCAAAGTGCTTGGTAGCCAAAAGTTGCATGCAACAATATGCCTTTGCTCAGTGTTTGCTGAACAAGTAAAGACTGCCTGCCTCAGCCATGGCTGCTTTGACATTGAAGGCTATTAGCTGGGCTTCTGCAAGAAAAAAATTGAGATACAACTCCAATGCTCTTGATTCTGTGCCATCAGTGGACAGCTTTTTGGTCAAGGGGCAAGGAGCTTCTTCCCTTGCTAATGGGACTTAGACCTCTTTATCATGAGTTGTTTCTCAACTTCTTCCATGAGGTTTCTAGAGGGGCTACAAAAGTTGTTGAGAAAGGGGGATATATCAAACAGGGTCAAGTCATTTGAGCCTTGCAGCCACTTCAGCTACCCAGGAGGAGAGGTGCAAGTCTGGTAGCTGTGTAAGCAGCCACCAATTGCAACCAAAGCCTCGAGAGGAAGGGCTGTGGCACCAGAACACTTCCTTACATCTCTAGACACACACTGGACAGGAAGTCTAACACCAGTATCAGGACAGTGTGCGAGTGACCTGTGGCCCCAGGCCAGCATGTGCCATTCAGGTTCTGCACGTGCCACCAGCAAAAAGGAAGTTTCAGTGAAGCATCTGCTACAGAGATTGCCTCCTATTTCTCTGCATCCTTTGTTTGCTTTCATGTCCTTGCTCACAATTTCTACTCTCCCAGACACACCTGAGTTTCATGTGCCCACACATGAGGAAAGGCTGTGAACAAATTTTTTTTGCCAGCTTTCCTAAGAGACTCATGGTCTTAAGGAGGAGGGAGTTTAGCAGTTGCAGTTCAGCAGATCTCAGTATTTAATTTGCAAATGCCCCTTCCAAATGCCAGGGCTGAATAAAACTTAAACTATTATTTCTCCAAAAGAAAACCAAGTAGGGATCATGGGTAAGCCATGACCCCGTTTTCTCAGATACAAAGGAAAAAAATCACAGTGCATATTTGGACATACTTGTCCTCCACCAACATCCCAACCTTAAGCCCCATCTGGGCACACAAATTCATGATTCACATCTGGGTTTGCCTGTCTTTGAGTCACACCTGGACAAATCTAAGTGTACCCCAAACTGCCAACACTCTGAATTTCAAACTTCTATTGAACCTTTATGTTCTCCACAGTCTGTCTCTTTCCTTGTTTGCCACAGAGGGGTATCTTGCATTAGCAGAAAAAGCAGAAGCTAATGGTGATGAAGGAAATAAATAAAAAGCTTGGTTCTGCTGTTTGGTCAGGCAGCTTACCGGTCACCACAGGGTACGTCTGGGGTCCTGACACATTTGTCCCCAGGTCTGGGTTAGCAGAGGTGGATAGACTTGATTTGACTTCATCGAGACCAGGGGTCAGAGCTGGGAGGGAGTACTCATTACCCTGGGGAAGAGAGGAGAAAGACAGCTCGCTATTGATGCAATGGGAGAAAGGGAAGGGTGTACAGATGGGGGGGAGGAAGAGGAGAGATGCAAACCCCTGCACAGATGGAAGAGGAGGAGGAGGAGGAAATGGAGAAGATAAAGTGACAAGAGGGTTGAGGAGGATGGGGGCGGAGATCCTAGGATGAACCATTCCACCTGCCTGCTTGATGCTGTGAAAGGGAAGAGGGGTGAGGGATCTGGCCTGTTATCCGTGGTATGGCTGAGCCTTCATTTGGTGCTGCGGGCACGTGGATGGCTGTCTGCGTCAGCCCAGGGGAAAAGAAAGGGGAAATCCACATCCCCTCCTCTTGGCTGGGTGGAGGTGGGAGGTGTTTGCCCTGGTGACAAGGACAGCTGGGGCATAGCACTACAATGACATGACTAGGACAGGCAGGCTGTAGGAAGCAGCCAGTGTTGGCCCACTGTCGCCAGGGTCTCTGCTTGGGTCGCCTGCCTCCCCTCCACTGTTACCTCTGTCCTAGCTTTTAAAAACAAAGAAGCCTCATCCCCTGCCTCTGTCACTCTGTGCATTGGGGTATGAAATTGGGGAGGGGGGAGCCACATGGCTAACAGAAGGGTGGGAGGGGGAGAGCCATTGAATCTGAAAGGGTGTCCTGTCCGAAAGGCTCTGGTAATTGCCTTTTTATTGTGGCAGCCTCCAGACCAGACGCGGGAGCTGGAGAAACCAGGAAGGCTACAAAACAGCAGGAAAAGTTGCTCTGATTAATATTACGTTAAATTAAAACTGATTTTCTGCTCTTTCTCCTCCGTTTTTTTCCATGCACTTCCCCAACCCCCTCCCCACATCTTCCCCTCCTCCAGCAGGTTCAACGCATGCTGCCCCCTCCCTGCCCCTGTCCCTGCTTGGCTAGGACTGCCTAGTCATTTCCAATTCCTTCTTGTATTGATCTTCCTGTAGAAATCAGTTTTGTAATTAGCTGCAAATTAGGCCTTCTACTGGGGGTGAGCCTGCCCCCTGATTTATCACCAGAGTAATTCGCTGTGATCGGAGAGAAATTAAAATGAACTCAATTAGGCTTTGGATTTGCTTTATGGGCCCTGCTCAGAGTTTCAGGGGGAAAAATGACTGTGCTGGTGCTTAATAGTCTAATGAAAGTAAATAAAGGTTATTCATTGTAATAAACCCAGGGACTCTGGGATGAAGGGAGTCCACAGCCAGCCTCTCCTTCTCTTCCTTTGTTGGTTTATGGCTTGGGGCGGTTTAAAAAGACTTTTGATTTTCATTTTATTAAGACAAACAGCTTTTGGGATAAAAGGCCGGGAGAGCGGGGGAGTAAAGGAAAGGTGGGCAGAGCTGCAGAAGTGTGGAAAACTATGTTGGAGATTGGAGTCAAGTCTCAGCTTTGGGCCATGAAGGAAAATGATCTATTAAAAGCCAATCCTGTGGCTCGCTGGTCACCAGTGTGATCTCAGGGTGCAAGTGTTTCTGTGCAGTGCTGCTTGCCAGTGAACATGGATGGGGTATAGGCATGTTCACGGCAAGAACAGGCTGGCATACAGGCAGGTGTGTGTGCAGAGGGAAAAGTGGTCATGGGGATGTAGGAAGAGCACAGTGTGCATGTATATGGCAAGTTCACAGGAGGAGGCAAAGCTTCAGTATACAGGAGCATCAGCACAGTGACGCAGTTACAACTAGACAGGACTGTAAAAGGTACGTGCAATAACAGGTCAGTGGCAGAACAAGGGACGGAGAGAGGGAGAGGGATTTTGGTGAGGGAATCTCCCTGCTATCATCCTCTCAGTGCCTGTGGGTTCCCATTACCAGGCCAGGCCCTCACCTGCTCAGATTTGATGTGCTCTGATGTTTGAAAGACGTCAGGGTAAGAAGGACGCTCAAAAACTCGATCTAAAGCTTCCAGCTGCTGCTGGGTGAAAGTGTCGCCACGAAGGTGCTTCCGCAAACTGTCCACGCTGCTCTGGGAATCTCCATTGGGAACTGAGCCCTCGGACACATCTGCAGGGCACAGACAGAGAAAACAGGGAGTTAGCACCACCCTGGCTTGGATCGGTAACGGATGCAGGACAAGGACAGAGTGGGAAAAAGGGAAGCTCTGTGCCTCCACCCACGTAGCTGTGTCACTCTTGAGGGAAGAGGAGGCTGCAAGGGTCCAAGAGGAGCCCCCTCCTCTCTGATGGAGCGGCCAGGCTGCTCCAGTGGGTTCTGTGGGATTCTCCTGCCCAGGATGAGTGAGGCTGTGGAGAATGGTGCTTAGCTCAAAGATGAGTTTCGGTTCCGCTGATTTTCAGTGTTAAAAATTGCCAAATCTCCACTGCTGAGCATAAAATGGGAGCAAAGCACAGCGATTAGCATCGCTAGAAGACCACTGGAGAGGCAGTCCAGAGAGAAACAAGAGTGCTGAGGATGGGCTGTACTGGAGAGGACTGAGGGAGCCTGCAATGGGAAAAAGGCTGTCTTACTGTTTGGAGGGGAGCCAGTCTCTGTTGTAGCTCCCCAGTCCTATGAGCAGCTATCACTGTTATAATTTCCTTTTCATTTGATCATATCCTAGATGAGTCTTTCATCCCCCCCTTAGATAACAAGGAAATCTGGTTTCTGACTCTGTGTTTCACCAGAGACGAATCTCTCCCTGTGGGGCAACTGTCCCATCCAACATATGTTGATTTCTACCCCATTCACCTGTGTGTAACTTGTGATTTATCATGACCCATATCTCTTTTGTAAAACTCCCTCCAAGATGAGATGAATCTTCATCTCTGCCAGTCTCCCTTTCTTACCCAAAATGAATTATTGTATTACAAAACTTAGTCCTGCTCAGTGGGAATCAGCCTTCCCGGTGTTACTTTGTTCTTACTAGGAATACACCTGCCTTTTGGTAGAAGCTTCCCTAGAAGTGCATCTCTGTCCCTACAACATCCCTCTGACAGTCCAATCTCCCAGCAGTGCCTCCTGCCATGCTCCAGGGTGTCTCTATTTCTGTTGTGCCATCTCACATCTCTTACAGCCCACTCATCCCCTCTGCTGTGAGTCCATTACAAATGCCCTGCCCCACCCAAAGTGATTTTTTTCCTGTGATAAACCATCTGATCACCTGTCTGGGTTTGGGTTTGGTTTGGCTTTTTTTTCCCTCTGTTATCCCCCAATTCAAATGAGGTGCATTTTTCTCTGTTATAACACCTTTTTATCTCGAGTGAGTGTCCTCCTATTAGCATCTGTCATATCCAAGGTGAGTCTGTCTGTTATAACCTCCTGTCCCAGCTAAAGTGAATCTTCTCCTGTCATAATCCCTCATCTCATCTGAGCAAGTCTTCTCATTATAATCTCCTCCAACTGTGCTGAGTATCTTTCTGCTGTCACACCTCAGCCTAACTTTGGTGTGCCTGGTTATAATTCCCCGTTTCATGCATGCTGATATACCTCCATACTCTCCATGCTGAATCCTTACCTACTGTGCTTCATCAGACATAAGCCTGACTGCTTTATCATCCTGACTTACTTAAGATCAGGTTCTCCCTCTTGTGCTGTAATTATCTTCCTGTTTTTTCACTAATATGCCTCATAAGGCCTTTCTTGGTGGCCTCTAGTCTCTGAATCTCAGAAACCTGCTGTCTGTCAAGAAATTGGTGGAGGGTTCTGTATAGACCTTTTCGTTCCTCCATGCAATTGGGAGGTGCTCATGGACACATGATGCTCCCAGGAGTCTGGAGTGACGTTCACTGTGCAGCATCCAGAACAATGCCACTTTGCTGCTTCCTCTCTTAGCTTACACATAGTGCCAAGATGGTATTTTCCTGGCACAGTTAATGCCCAACTCATGGCCCAGAGTTATGACTGAGCCTGCTGCCTTCTGGCTATGAGATATATCCGTTTATAGGTGATTATACGATATGATATAATCAATAGTACATTATATACAGTAGCGTAGTACAGTACCACTCACAAGACCATAGAAAATATTACATATTGATTTGTCCCTGCCAGCAGCCTTCCCTCGAGCAGCCTCTTCTCTTTTTCTTTTCCACCCCAAGCCAGAGCAGGGCTCTTTAATGGCACTGATCTCTGGAGTTTTCTCCTCTCCCCAGGCTTATTTGCCCAAGAGAAAGTTATCAATTTCGTGAAATCTGGAGTTCATGACAGATTTGACTCAGAACACAAAACAATGATCAGGCTTGATGGACCGCACACTGTGTGGGTTGGTACAGTTTTCACGTTTTAGGTGGACTGGGCTGTTTCGGCAAGGGGGTGACTTTCAGGAGGACTAGAACTCTGGTCTTCCCTGCAGAAAGCTGGCACAGAACTTGTGGGTTCAGGCTCAGAAAAAAAAGTTTCTGTATCAGCCTCAAGCTGTCTGCGGCCTGTGAAGTTCATTGCCTTTGAGGATTTTTCCACATGTGTTAGTCAGTGTGTGTGATGCTAATACACATGGGTATTTTTGCAGTAGATAATTATTCTGTTATTCTTTAGATTCTGCATCACAGTACATGGCTGACCAGGCATTTGTCTGTGGCTGCTGGTTTTTGGCTGTACCTGATTTTCAAGGATGGCAGCCCTATACTCTGCATCGTGTTTGGTGTGAGTGGATGGATGTACAGTAAAACTTTAACTGATAGTCACTAAACTAGATTTTACCCTTAGTGAGTTGCCGTGAGTGTTTACACAGATTTGTGCACACACGCAGGGGTATTTGCAATTCTGCATGCATTCAGAGCCCTGTGCACATGTGTCTTCCATGTGTGCACGGGCCATGCCTTTGTGTGAAGAAGCTGAAATCACAGCTTTCCCGAGTTGCTGTAAGAGCCTCTTTTCCTTCATTTATTCAGGGGCCCTTCAGATCTTGACAAATCTGTCACTCTAAATTTGCGAGAGATTATGGTGCTCTCTGCCTAGCACGGAGAGAGGTGATATATGATATCTGCTGCCCCTATTGATTGCCTGATCTGGTGGCAGAGGGCTGGCGAAATGAACTTGAAATGAACATCATGCCTCAACTCATTGTGCGTATAATACACTACTTAATCCCACATTTTTGAGCCGCTATGGAATTCAATTGATCAATCATGTCCCTCTGATAGTACTGTTTTAGGGGTTATTGCTGCTCTGCTCACTGACCTTTCCATTTATTTATTTATTTGTGTCAGAGTGTGTGCGTGTGCACGAGCACACGTAAGTGTGTATGTGTATTTGGGAAACCCAGGACCAGCTGATGAGAGAGGGTCTGTACAGTCTGTGGGAAATGAAAGACAAGGATGAAGGAAAGAGAAGGATAAAGAATGGGGTTAAATAAGAAATAAGAATGATCAAAGCAAGCAAATGGATGGAGAGGGGTGCAAAAGTTGTGAGGAGAAAGACAATGCTTTAGTTTAGGTGGAAATTCCTGGAGTGGAGAGGGAAGAAGGAGGGGGATAGGTCACTCTGCCCTAGCCTATGCTTTAAAATCTGCAAAAGAAAAGAAACTTTTGACAGAGGCCTGTAGGGTACCTTGAGGTGGATCTTGGCTTAACAGCTTGCAGTAATATTTGGCTTAATAATGGTAGGACCCATGAATCTCAAACTTCACAGAGCAATTATATAAATTGTGCATATATATTTTACTTATGAAGCAGAGAAGGTTTCACTGAGGTGATCCTGAAAGACAGATTTGTATATCTTGTGTTGGTAATGTTGAGACATTCACAGTCACAGATTGTTTTATTTTCTTCAAAACCAAATGATTATAAGTCTCCTGTGTTTGTCTTCTGGTGTCAAAACCTACAGAGGATGTGTTTTCGTTTTTTCCCTGAAACTATAAAGGCTAGACACTTATATCTGGTTTTAGATCAAAGTTGCAATTCTCATCTAAACGTATGACTCTGCAAGCTGGACTATCAGGAGAAGCTTCAAATAGTGTAATACACAAAGTGGGAGAGCCAACAGCCATGTGGGTATAATCAAAGGTGGAAGAAGAAGACCAGAGAGGACTTTGGGGAGGAGACAGAGTCCATCAAAGGGCTGTGGGTGCTAGTGAAGAAAGGGCTTATGGAGAAAATCTGAATTGGGAAAGATTAGGAGATCCCATAAGGAATGGCACTGTAGTGGGCAACAGTCACTTCAGCTGATGAAGAACAGTGCCAGCAGTAAAAGCTTAAGGGACAGGGACTTGCCAAGAAAGCAGATATTGGAAGGGGTCCTGTTCAAGGGGATAAAGGAAGGCTTCAGCTGCAGGATGAGTCTGAGGATGCCACCTGGGTAACTGTGATAACTGCACCCAATAGGAAGCACCACCATCACCTTTCCCAGTTCCCTTGTAGTGGCAAGGGAAATCACTCTCTTAAATCATAAAAATCTTAAGAAACAGCTTGAGAGGCAAACCATGGCCTCAAGTCACTGTGTCCCTCACAAAGGCGCACATCGCTGTCAGTATGATCAGGCCTTGCACATGTGACAGGAAATATCTCTCCCCCAAGGGAAAGCCAAGGGAATACATACAGTGAATATTCAGAGTAAACCCTCAACACAGGTGTCACAGAAATATTCTGACAATGACAGGGAAATGCTGTGCCAAAGAACAACAGAACAACCTTAACTACATCTGACACAGGGAATGTGCCCATTAAATAATTCCAAAAACAAAGAGACATTCTCAGGTGTGGAAGCCACAAGGACACCATAATGTACAAGTAGCACAAAGTATAATTTATTATTTCCCTGGCTACAAGTGCCAGACAGAACTGCTCAGGGTGGGACAAGACCATCTCAACAAATAACTCAGAAGTATTGCTGACATAGGGGGATCTTTGTGGCACAGAAACATCTAGGAAGGTCATGAGAAGCTGTGCAGCTACCACCCAAACATGGAGATACTGCTCTCTTTTAGGGAAGGGGCTGTTATCCCTATGACATGCCTGCCTGCAGTGTCGTGGGGCCCTGATCTCAGCCGGGCCCTTGCAGCTCTACCAATAAAAATCACAGTCATAATAAAAGTGAATGTGACTGGCATGAGAACTGCCAGCCAGGTGACACAGCAGAACCCACCTAATTGTCAGAGGCTGCGAGGGAAGCACGAGTGTCTGATGCAGTGGTGCTGAGCTGGCTGCTGCAATGCTGTCCCTCTGCACCAGCAATGCGGCCGGCTCCTCTCCTGCAGCCTGCCTGCACCATCCCTGCCGGCGTGCTTAAATCAGAGCAGCCTTCTCCCACTCCCTGAGCGTTTGTGCCTGCATGTGCTGCCCCTTCCCAAATCACACTTTTGTGTTAAGACTGCTCATTCCCTTGTTCCGATTTCTCTTCTCTTTTTTCCCCCTCTGATGTGTTCCCGTGTCCCCACGCAGCCTGGGCCTGTCACAGCAGCATTCCTGTCCATCCCCGGGGGCCTTTCCCCACACTGCCAGTTGTTGCAGTTTCAAACTCAATTGTTCTCCTCGGTCCTGAGGCAAATGGAGTCATTAATTACCTTCTATCGGCTGGGCCGAGTTCAGAAGGCGATCGATAGCCCGTGCTTGTCATTCAGGGCAGCCGGGCCTGCGCGGGCCCTCGCGGCGCATTCAGCGCGGCTCCGCCGAGGAGCCCTGCACTGTCAGAGCTGGCTGCAGACCCTGGCCTCAAGCTCCCACATCTGTGTCCGAACCCACCCCCAACAGAGACAGACATCGAGGACAAAGACCTTGTCCTGAGGTAGTGGGTCACACATTTTCAGGTGGCCAGCGTTGTCTGCTAGGGATGTCCTGATCTACACAAGCTGATCCAGTCTAGCTGTCCCAATGTTTCTAGAGGCACTATTTGCATCCTCAATAATTATTAGACTAATACTGTATTCCCCCAGTGAGGACAAGGACTGGCAGTCCTAATCTGGTGATCATTTCATCCATGTAACTTTCTTGCTCTATTAGTTAGAGGTTTGGAAAAGGAAGGCTGTACATTTTGAATTACATTTCCTTCTAGGAGAATTTTTGTGGTCTTTTAGACAGTGTGAAAGAAGATATCATCTCTAGATTGGCCAGTTCTGCATTTCAGCATTTAGTAGTGTTGCAAGAGTTTTGAATGCTTTGTTTGTGATAACTGGTGAGGAGAAAGATAAACCTCAAAATCAAATGGAAAAGATCCTAAGTCAGTGCAGAACAGAGATGATGGAGAGGCTGGCAAAGTTCAGGAATGCATAGAGAAGGAATGTTATCAGGGATCTATGCTGTCATGGTGAAAGAAGATACAGTACAAGTTCAGGTTATGTACAGCATCCTGCAGAAAAAGGGATAGTGGGACATAAATACTGGAGGATTATCACCTCAAGAAAGACCATCAGCCTTCATGAACTCCACAGTTGTTCAGATTCCTGTGTCTATTTGCCTCAAGGGAATCCACAAACCTGAATTTCAGTATGCTAATTGATAGTACTGTGCTGGTTCATGTGTCTCTGTAATTTAAGTGTGTCAGCAACACATAGACTGTGTGTATTTCTTTCTTACATGCTCAGGCTTAAAGCAGAAATGCTCAGAAATGAAGAATTTTACATTTTGAAATGAGGGTATAGCTCACACGAGGCATTGGTGAGTAAGAAAGGCTGCTCATGCAGAGAAGTGAGTGTGCCTGCCCGAGGAAGAGTGAGATGTGTGCTGGTGCCTGACAGCAGTGCTTTTAAAACAGGGGTTGTGTATGACTGACTACCCCAGATGGAGCAGGGATGGACAGTGCAGCTTTAATGCAGGGCTTACATGAGCAAAACTGGCAGTGCTCAATGAGAATGTAAATGTAATGAATTGTGTGTGCAAATGTGTAATGAAGTGTGTGCTCAGATCTGTCTCGGATTATCACGGGAGCAAAATGCATTGAAGGAAGTGAGTGTGTATATGCATATGAAAATCATAAGTATTTACTACCGTATCTAAGTGTATGATTGCAAATTTGGACAAGAGCATTTAGGAAACGAAGTCTTTGTTGGATAGTAATAATCAGCACATCCAGCCTTATTGAAAATGCCAGCAAAAGTCTTTCCAGGTGTTAGGATCCAAGCAACTGTCTCAGATATATATATACAACATATACTACAGCATGTGTGGGTGTGAAGGTGAGGGGTTTTAGCCTAGGTAGTAGTTTCCCAGGACCAGTATCTCTTACTGGTGCTATTAGGCTTGACTGTTAGACAAATAGAAATGCAGCTGCCTCTAGGATCCAGCACACTGGCTTTGTTTATGTTGACAGAGTAGCAATCAGCACACAGTGATCCTCTGGTCACTGTAAATCTGGAAGTCTCTTGCGTTCTGTGGTTATACTGATTTATACATCCTAAAAGTTATCAGAAGGGATATCCTGATTTACGCTGTTACGGTGTCCACAGCATTGCCTTTAGTGCAGTGCCCTCGGGGAGAGCTGCCGCTGCAGGGAAACGGGGCTCCAGAAGTTATGCTTTCCCTCTGCCAGAGAAGATGATGCCCTTAGCATCATTGGCATGACTTAACTATCTTCTCTCATCTTCCTAAGCATGTTCGTTGGGGAGCTACTTCATGGCAGGATCACCCTTGGTGAGCATATAAAAAAGGGTGTCTTTTGTTAGCTCCGAAGGACAGAAGCAACACAAAAAATTACATCGCATGCAGCCCTAACTATGCTTGTTTAGAGAAACTGCTTGCATTTATGAAGTCTTTGGTGCGGAAAGCAGGGTTGCAAATGACTGCATCAGAGCGACAGTAAAGGCCATTAATTTCCTGTTATGTTTTCCTGTGTTGGGGGCTTTATTAATTTAATTTTACACTGTCGAACAACAGCGAGCGCTGACACTGCCACACTTGGAGGGTTTTTTTTTTTTTTCTCAAGCAGTGCTTTGCCTGACATGCAAATCAACACTGCTATCAGGACTGCTAGACACAAGGCAGGGAGCCCAGAGCTGGACTGTCACCATCCAGTTCCACCTCCCAGTTTCTGGGAATCCCTGGGATTCCAGTGCAGAGCACTGAGAGGACACCAACATAAAGACTCAGTAGATCTGGGTCAGACCATGGACACCTCTAATGCACAGTCTAGAAAATATGAACTCCTCTTTAGGCTTCTTGGTTCCATTGTCTTGGTCCCCCACTAATACACCTCTTAATACCACCTTTCCTTCTGTTTCCCTCGCTCTAGACTTTGCCTTCCTTTCATTCCACCTATTTTCCCCTCATGCACACTTTTACCTTAACCTCACCAGTCAAAGGAGTCTGTACCTGCCCCTGAGCCAGATACTAGTGAATCATGTTATTGGAAGCTCTTCTGAGTCAGCACTAAACCAGTATTCAAGCAAAGTGTTTTTAGAGCTGCCATTTCTGACGTGCCATAAAACAAAGGCTCCAATCACTCAGAGTCATTAAAATTCCCATGGCATTTTTTGCAGGAGTGCAGACATTAACCTGGCTGTCCTGAACAAAATCCAGCCTGAGTGATTACCCACAGCATATCTTAATTCTCCTGTGGTTTCATTTGGACATGGCACAGCAAAATTTCACAGTTGATGCTCTGTATTGTTCAACATCTGCCATGGTCCACCTGAGAGTCAGCCACATTTCAGTATAAAATGAGATCTTAAGAATGGGAAGGTTAATAAACAACGTATGATACAGGATGGATAATTGTGAAATGCCATGTAATAAAAGAGCCACAGGCTTGCAATAGGCAGCAATCTGCTTGAAATGTCACCATGCAAAATATTTTGTTTGAATCCTTATTCCTATAATAATGGTAAACCATTAGCAGAATAATTTGTCATCTTCCTGCATTAGGTCACTTGAAGGCCTCTATGAATTGTATATTGCAGATGTATTCCAAATTGTAAGAAGTAGTCTCCAAAAAAGAGAGGGCCCAGCCATGGGCAGCAATCAGTTTCAGAAACAAAGGATGTCTCTGCAGAGAAGAGCCATACGTATCCTTGAGGGTTAGCTAGTGGAGTATTGTTTTTCGTTTGCTGGGATTTAATAAAGTTGTCCCAAACTCTAGAACAGTTCTGATCTTCTTTGAAAGTCAACCCTTCTGCTCAAGGCCTATCTCTTCTCAGACTAGATGCCGAAAACCAAACCAAAAGAACACCAGGTCCTTTGGGAAACCAGGCATGGAAGTATACCTGTCCTTTGTAACAGCCTTTTCTAGAGCATTTAAAAGAGGAGTAGAAGGTTCCCAAGGTTTGATGGACATTTCATACACAATAACCACCTTATTAAGGTTTAATCAGATGTCTACAAATCAGCTCCAATGCAGATCCCTCAGCTCAAAAACAGAATAGCTCCTCTGACCAAAAAAGGCAGGGCCAATGAGAGAAAGACATCCTGACCTGATGCACGTCCAAATGGAAACCATGATACCCATGACCTAGCTCCTGTTCTGCCACTGTACTCCTCTGTGTTTTCCTGTAGCTGTTGACCTCTGTGGGAAGAGGCCTTTGTACCTAGAACCTTTTGGGATGTAAGCAGGAGGGTGCTTGGATGAATGAAGGAAAGTGAAAGGGGAACATGGGTCTAGGCATAATTTTTAGGCCCCTTAACAAAACACTGACATTTTAAAGGGCCTTAAGATGGGCATTAATTGCATTTGACACCTATTTAAAGCATCCTTTATTTTATCTGATTGATGCTTGGAAAAATCACCTTCAAAGAGCTATGGATGGAGACAGACAGAAGACAGAACATGTTTGGTGTATCAATAGATAGATACAAATACGTGTCTGTACTGCTTCTTTCCAGCCATCTACTACTAACAGACTTGTCCTTCATATGCAATGTTCTAGAGCTTAGCATAGCCTCTGCAGGCCAACACAAAATGCTCTTTTTTCAGGTCTTGCTTGGCAGCTACAGAGGTAGCTGGTGTCCTGGAAGTCCTTAAAGCATCATAAAGTGTTCACAAACTGCGGGGTTTTTTTTAAATGGTGACATTATCTGGTGACAAAATTAAACACATTGGGTTTTCTTCCTTTCTCCCCTCCAATGAAATTGCCTCCTTGCCCCTCATCTATCCAGCCAAGATTCTCATGGGCTAATCGCCTGGTGAGATCTTGTTGTTCCCCCAGGATCCAGTGAAACAAGGATAGAGGATCTGATACTATCACTTAGGGAAGTAAAGAGCTTCTGCTTTCCTTCGAAACAACAGCAGCAGCAGCTCCCGTTTTGGGAGGAGGGGTTTCTGTGGCCCTGACTGAGAACAAGGTGCTTAGTGTTTTCCTTTAGCACAAGAAGACGCTCCTCTATAGGAATGATTTACATCTATGAACAGCAAGCGATGCTTAACATTACATTGATGTAGACTTGGGAGTGCAGAGATAGCCAAATTAGGAGCTAATTGGTGCACTGGGGATTGAGTGTTGGGCCGCTTTGGCTGCTGGATGTGATCACAGAAGAGAAAGAGAGAAAAAAAGGGAGAGAGCAGGAGTCATCCTCCAGCCAACGCCTCTCTAAAGGTTGGGATTCCTGAGGCCGCTGCTGTCTAGTGCTGTCAAGGTCAGCAGGTTCAGGTTCACTGAACGGTCAGGATGGTTTGAATTACTGGCACTGCCTGCCTATTCCTCCGCTGATCATGATCTGTCTTCCAGCACCAGCTGCAGGATGATGCTCCCCAGCCATGTGCTGTGCACGGTGTGGGGCACAGGGAATGTCAGAGAGGCAGATGCTCTTGTTAAAAGGATAAGTTTTAGGAAGATTTAAAGACCCATGACAATGCTGAAGAAAGCCACATGCTCCAACTGCTGAGCTCATGGAGACCATGTTTCTAGAGAAATAGCCGTTCTGATCCATTTTTCTTTTACCTGGATAACTGCACATTAATACGTATTAGTCTTTATGTAAACAACACTGCTTGGACATTTTCTCCCCAAACACACCTGGCTGTGTGACCAGGCTAAAAGGCAGGGTAGCCAGCACATTCCTACAAGGCTGTCTGCAGAGAGCACCAGAAGGTGCTCAGAAAGCTGACTGCCAGTGTGCCCTGCAGCAGGTGGGCTTGGAGCCACTGAAGAGACCTCACCAGAGCAGGTGGGGAGAAGCTGTATCTGCAGAGGTATGAGTTTGCATAGCCAGGCTGCCAGTATCACAGATGTGTGCCTGGGGTGGCACCCAGTGTGTGGCAGAGTGCCTACATGTGTGTGTGTGTATGTGTCTGTATTGTACATGTGCTGTCCAAGCAGCCACAGCAGCAGTGGTAGCAGGAGTAAGTATGTGAGAAAGACTGTGGCAGGAAAGAGCAACAAGAGGGATCTAGAAGACAACAGGGCTCTGTGGAAGTATTATCTAGTGTTTGTCTTAGACAAGAACATCTACACAGGCATTCTTTACTTGCTTTTAATGGAGTTGTACTACAGAGAAATCTGGCCCTCTCAGTCTGTAAGCTGAAGTGCTTACTCTTCCTATTCTGAGCTCTGTTGTGTACCTCTGTGAGTCAGTCAGCTCCTGGTGCAGTCACTCCTGTGCTATAGCTATGGATACACAGCTTTTGTACTCACACCTCTGTCTGCTTGCCACACACATTTCTGCACCTGTTGAAAAACTCTGCGTAGGGCTGAGAATGCAAGGGACTGCCCCTACACGAGGCCTCTTGCACAGCACCCTCAGTCCTCACCAAGATGTGGAAGAGATCAGGGTTAATGTCATGCAATCTGCTCCACAGAAGGGGAGCCCCCATCTCCCCTAAGCTTAGCACAGGTATTCTAACAAGCTCTGTGTGTAGCCTGCACTAGGAAGTACAGTGACAGTGACAGTGACAGTGTGCCTACTGTCACCTCTCTTCAACTCCTCTCCCAGTTCCCTCTTCCACTGCAGAGCAAGGGGCTATGGCAAGAAGGTTCAGAAACAGTGCCCGCTATCATGCTGGTTTACATTAATGAGATACACACAGTGTAATCCAGCAATGGAATCAGCTCTACAAAAGGAAGTAATAGCAGGCTGCCGTGAACAGAGCAGCTCAGGTAATTGGTTTATCTATCTAGAAGCAGTAGTAGCAATCTCTGCACAGACAGAGTAGCAGTAAAGTCTCTTCCTTAAGGCTATTTCCTTTGTCTTTTCAATTGCTTGCACATCCGTGTGAGATAGAGAGAGAGAGAGAAAGGGAGAAAGAGCTAGAGAGAGAGAGAGGGAGAAATGTTAATTTGTGAATTAATGGCTTTTCTCTGCGGAATTGTAAATTCAAATGTCACCTCACAGGGTGACACTACGCTGGGCTGCTGAGGAAGCAATGATAAGATCCCCCCATCCCCATGCCGACATATACCCATGCCCCTCCCCTCCCTGAAAGATAGCTACGAAGTGGAACATGCTACTTTTAATTTGCAGTAACACCACAGCAGAGAGATGCAAGAACGACTGCTTTCCAACCCTCCCTTCCACAACAAGCTGGGCCACATCCTTCCCTTTCTACCTCTACCTCCTTCCACCCCCTTTTCAACCCCTCCCATTTTAAACTGTGTCCAAGACAACACATTATCTCAACTCCCCCCACCCTGAACTAATCAAAGGATGAGCTAAGGGAGGGCTCTTTAGAATGGATGCCTCTGCAACCCTCTCCTCTCCTGCAATAATCAGGTGAATTAATGACCCTGAAGTTAAAGTGAGCGCTGATACTCAGGCGTTGTGCAGCGTAGGGGAGAAAGCCTTCATTGTTTTCGAGCAGGAGGCGGGCAGCAGCAAGGGAGATTCATGGATGGAGATTGAATATGCAATTTTCTTTCACCTTGCCAAGAGCTGCCCCTGGGCTGTGCCTGGCCTAAATTTTTTTTTTCCTCTTGCCATCTCTGCCTTATCCAGCCCTCCCACCTCCCTTCCATTCTTTCCAGAAAATTACCTTCAAAATTGATTTCCACTTTTACAAACAAATATAATGGGAACATGAGGGGGGAAAAAAATCTTGGGCTGTGATGAATTAGGGCTGTCAGGTGCTTCCAAGTCTCCTTTGTTTTTGTTTTACTGCCTGTTAGGTTCTTTGTTTTTCCAGCAACTGGGAATAATGCCCCTGCCCACACAGTCCCCATGGTCCATGGCTACCTTCACAGGATATGGCCACCACCTGATGTCATCACTGTGTTATCCCTTCTCTCCATCACTGTGAGCAAACAGCCACTGCTAACAGACTGCCCTAGCCCTTCACACTAGGACACAACTGATCTGTGGAGACAACTGTGTGTCCCACACTGCTGGTCACCTGGGTCCCACAGCCCAGGTACTGCTCTGTTGATTTGCCTCTGATCTTCTTCACCCTTTTCCTCCTGTTTTCCCTTGCCTTATTCAGCTGATGGACAGATTCCAGCTCTCCCTGTTCAGACAGATCAACCTTAGTCATTGGCATGTCACTGTAACCTACGTTTTGTCTCAGTGCCATGTCACCTTGATTCCCCAGTAGTATTGTCCTTATGACGCATTGCCACATCACTGGACCCCAAACCAGTGTCATCTCTCACTGTCATGGCATCCTCATCCACTGTTATACCAACAGCCCTCAAAAATACCATTTGCCTGCACATTGCCAGCTATTTATGATTCCTTTTGCAGTTGATTCTGTCATTCACTGTGCATGAACCTGGGATCCTCATGGATTTGGACACCATGCTCCCTCTGAGTCTCATACTTTTTACATCCACGAAAACACAGAACAGTCACCTCCATGACTGCAGGCAGATCTAATGTCTAAAACTCATCTAAAGTGAACAAGAAGATCCAGAGAAGCAGGTGTCTAGCAAAACTGGGGAGCAGCCTTTGCACAGGTAGAATCATGTAGGAGGCAGAGATGCTGGGAGGAGCTGTAGCTGCCTGACTCCTGTTGCCACATTAGCTGCTACAGCTGCTCCCAAGAATGAGTCAAAAAGTGGAAAAATATCTAACGCAAATAAATACCCATAATAAACAGTCAGAAAAGCACACACTCATGGCCGTCACACAAATAAATGTAAAGAAAGGCTCTATGCGTAAGTAGCACCCACAAAACATGGCAAATTAATATTAAAGACACAAAAATGCAAACTGGGACACACAGAGATACTAATGCAGGTGTATGTCAATTAAATGTAATTTCTGAATAAACACATAATTTACAAAAGTATATGTACACTAACTAGATGAAAACCTGTAACTCAAAGTAATTTCCTTAAATTAACATGTACAGAATCACATAATGTAAACAAATACAAAATATTTACATAAATAAAGAGCCTTTATACAGGCAAGAACAACCAAGATGTGTATATTTAACTATATTTATAACATGCACACAAATACATAACCTCAATGCAAATACACATCTGTACAAAGTATATACAGAAGTGCACAGCACTAGCAGGCTACATATTCATATCCAGCAACCACAAAATACAGTGATACTCCAAGTATGTAACAACACATACACTCAGAATATACATACAAATATACAACATTCACATATATGCTCTAAATGTGAATACAAATAGCTCACATTCATAGAAATACATAGCACTAATACTGAGCCATACGTGCCCAGACATCCATATGATCCACAGTATGCATCCTCCTACTAGGCAATATTGTACACAGCTTAACATACACATTTTCCAGGTCTCCATAAGCATGCACAAAAATACGGGTCCAACCTGCCACTCACCCCAGTACATAAGCACAGATAAGCAGAAACCAGCGATCCTAACACAGAAATACAAAAAAACAAACAGGCGTGCATTCCTACAGACACAAATACACAATCAGAGATGCACAGAAATACAACTGAAGCCAGACCAGCTTGTCTTCAGAGAACACCAACCCCTGCCAAACTAAGCAGCACTATAAGCTTTAGAAGCAGGGCATTCTGTCCAAACCACTTTCTGTGATGTAAGCTGTTAACTCTCCCTTACCTGACTTCCTCCTGAGCAATGTGTACTCCCAAACTCCCAGTGTGTGTGCAGACACACTCACATAAACACACGTATCCTGTTTCTCCTGCTTACAGACTGACCTCCAGATTCCTGGTGCAGCAGCCCACATTTCTGCCAGTGCTGTGCTGCTTATTCATTGTCTTCTGCTTCATCCACTTTCCCCCTCCTCTCTTTTCCCACACATATTCTCCCTTTTCTGACATCCTCCTGCAGTTTATTTAGAGAGGTGCAGGATGAGTAGCAGGTGCTTTTCTTATGTCCTTCCAGGGGTCTCACTAGCCAAAGACCTTCAGGAGGGAGAAATGGGTGATTACCTAGAATAAACTCCCTCTTCAGTTTATATTTTCATCTAGAATGGCAGGGAGTGTTACCTAGACTTGTGTGTATAAACACAGTGAGCCTCATCCCCTGTGACCGCTCCTGTTTGCAGAGATACACCATTGCTTCAAGCTGCCAGGCACTGGAAACTCAGCTGTGCTGCATAAAACAACACAGTCCCAGGGAAAGTAGGAGAAAGATGTGAGAGTGTGAAAAACTCCAGAATCTGCTCAGCCCATCTGCACAGACATAAACTGCTGTGTGTACGCCCCACGACTCTGTGTGATGGTTGGAACGTGGGGTTAGCACCTGAGGCAATATAACTGCATGTGTCTCCAGTGTCATTAAGACTATTGCTGACCTGCAATAAAGCAGTCATATAGAATAACACAAACAAGTCAGCAGTGGTGACAAAAAATCACACTGTGAAACAATGCTGGCTTGCCACAGACAGTAGTGCTGTTCCGTCACCTTCAGGGGTCCAAACACACCCTGTTGTCTTCAACAATTATTAGGGCTTGAGGAGGACAGAAATATACCTAATATGCTCAGAGATTAGCATACATCAGGCCATGACACAGTCAAGTGGAATGACTCACTCATATTCCTTGCAAACGTATGCAGGCAGCATAGAAAAAATGAATGAATGCATTTCCCCACAGGACAGTTCGGGGCTAGACCTCTGCTCTGGTACAACTCCAGCACAAGTAAAGCATCACCATACTGCAGATGACAGCATAAGCACACTGTATGTTCTGAAACGACCCCAGTATGCTGTGGAACACCAATATCATACTTCATGAAAACACATCATTCTGAACATGGTGCTGCAGTGACATATCTGTATTGACTTCACTGTCATGGCCAGGGGACAGTCTGTTTTCAACCAACACGTTACATCAGCTGTAGTAAGAACTCTATGAATTGCAGTGACAGCACAGTAGAAACTGCACCAGTGAACCAACAATTACCGTGTTGAAACAACCTTACGGCATGCCCTAATGCAAATGTACCACGAGAAACAATTCACAGCTGCTTCTGAGAAGAGTGTAATGGCCTTGAGTGTAATGGGGCAGCAGAGCAAGTAGTGATACAGTTAATCTCATCATTACTGTCACAAACCCACAACCCATAGTGATAGTTGCAACAACAGGATAACCACAACCAAACTGCCTGCAAACACATACTGTGTGCCACTGACAATGACGCAGTCGTCTGAAATGTCATTGAGACATTTTGAGAGCTACGTCTCTCAAATTATATTATCCATGCCACTCTGAACAACACAAATGGGATCATACATGCAGTGGCATACTCAGCTGCTCGGTATCTCCTCAAAAACTTAGATACATTACACACCACTCTGTGCTATTTTCCACTTGAAGAAAATTTGAACTCAAGTCCTTAAAACAGTCTATATCCTGGGACAATACTTTAAAAAACAGTAACTTTCAGTACCGGGACTGTCATAGATATCCCTGCCTCATACTCCACTGGAAGGAGGCATTTGTAATTTCCCACTACAAAAATGAGATCATGGCAAGGTAGGAAAAGTTCCAGACTAAACACTTTAAGACCCTACTCTGCATCCAGAGTCCTCCCATTTGGAGTGAGGAAAGAGAAAACCACTTGTAACAAAACACTGATTTTCAGTAGAGGGTGTTGTGGCAATAACAGTCAGAAAATTATATGAGCAGCACCAAAGAGAAAGGCAGTGATGCTACCTATCCTATAACTACAGGATTAACAATGCAGATGCTCCTACAGATAGTGGGCAGCACCCTGTTTGACATAGCTCAATCCCATTTGAAGAGTATGCTGAACCATCTGCACTGATACAGCTAACATTCTTGGAAAACACCACCAGATCTGTAGAAATCTTGGTGACTCTTCACTGTCCCCCTGCACCAACGCAGCCCTGCATTACTAGGCATCAATGTAACTCACTCTAATCATCAAAATGATGAATGAAGAAAGGGAAGGAGAGGCTTCTGCCTTCTCAGGTTTGCTCCCCCATCTCTGCTGGGGATTCCTTTACTGCAAACAGCCTGAGTATTATTGCCATTTACTGGAGCAATCACTCTGTCCCCTCCTCTCCCACAAACCTAGTGCTGATATTAGCACTGATTACCCTAACAAGACTTTGGGTTTTATTACTACTGATACTAATAATACTGGAGACATTACGTCTGCTCCCACCAATAACAGGCTGCAGATATGATCCCTGCTAATGCCAATAATACTGGGGGATATTA
Organism: Brachypodius melanocephalos; assembly: GCA_013398615.1. Classification (NCBI taxonomy): domain Eukaryota; kingdom Metazoa; phylum Chordata; class Aves; order Passeriformes; family Pycnonotidae; genus Brachypodius; species Brachypodius melanocephalos. The sequence goes on along the minus strand of VZSR01003794.1, from coordinate 7,169,326 downwards.
TCTCTGCCATTGTCAGCACTGCAGATATTATTGCCAGTAATGCTGTCAAATACTACAGATACTGTCAAGGACCAAGATTAATAATGCTGAGAATGTTACAGCACCAACCTCACTGGAAGATGAATCCCAAATGAGAATTTGGGTTTCGACAGCAAGTCTGTTTGCAGCCTATTGTGGAAAGAAAGGGGCATGTCTCATAAGAATGGTTTTGTAAAAATTGCTGAAGTTTCACCCAGGTGAAGATGCTGTGGTATGCTGGAAGCAGCTTGATATACTCTTTTCCTGTTATCTAATCATCTATGTCTATCTATCTATCTGTCTGTCTGTCTATCTATCTATCTATCTATGTTTTGCTTTCTCTGCATTTCTCCTTTTTTCTCCTTGTACAGTGCTCAAGACTACAACATGAGTGATACTAAGTTTTTGTTAGTGTCTTTGGGTCACCCCAGTTCTCCTCTTTTAGATTCTGGGCTAAATTAAGGGCTTATGAAAGGGCGGAAATGGTTGCATATTTTTCCCCTTTGTCCTTCTGGACATTATATTGCTGCTTCATAATGTGGCAGTGACCCTGCTCTGCTGAGCATGGTTGGCCTGCCATCACAGAGTACTACAACACTCAAACCATAAAGAGCCAGGAATTCATGTTTTCTGATGCAACTTGATAGTGTAAGACCCTCACTGGTTTTGAGAAAGTTATTACACACTGCAGGGTCACCTCTGCCTTTGGAAGATGGTGGGTGTAAGGTCAGAGGGAAGTTACAGCTCCACTGGCAATGCCCACAGACCACGAGAAACGGCACACACCGTGCTACACTAATGGTGGTGAACTTTTTTAGTCATATTATTTTCAAAATCGCAGGAGACTGGCTATCACAGAAGTCAAAGTTTTGCAATCACTGTTTATAAACTGAAACAAAAGAGTGATGTGATCTTAACAAGGCAAATTCTGAGGCATTCACCTGAGGAAGACATACTGTGTTTTGAGGAAAGACTCATGGCCAGACAGTTTCTTGTTGTGACTAGTAGACACTCAGAACTGCTTCCCAGCTAGCTCTCTCCCAATGCCAGACATTTCCCAGGCCACCCTTGCACTTGCAGCCAGTGCATTTGGTAGGTTGGGATTCCCACTCTTCCCTCTAACTCTCTGTGAGGGACACACCTGGCTGTCAGCGTCCATCTCTGAGCCCACCTCATGCATCCGTCTGGCTCCTTCTGTCCAACTCGGGAGTTCTGCTACATCATCTTGACACATAATTATCTCTCCTCTTCTTAATCATCTGTGCTACTGTCTAACGTAGGCACCAGCTGCAGCAAGGAGGACCTGGGGGAGGGGGTGTGCTCACATAGAAGCTTCTCTGTCTTTCTCCCACTCTGTTCCCCCCAGCCGTCACAGAGTTTGCTAACAAGGTTTTCAGAACTAGTGATTCAGGAATAGCTTGGTATTTCCCCTTTCTGTTGAACTGCATTCCTCACAGAGGAATCCTTGCAGCAGAGCTGGTCCAACAGAGCGGAAAGAAAGAGAGCAGTGCTGCTTCCTCTGGCCTCCTTTAGGGAAGAACCACTCCCTAAATGCTTGGAAAGTAGATGTGCAAAGCTCACAAGGGCTTTTCAATGTGAGAATAAAACCTGAAGTTAAGAAAGAAACTGCAACAAAGTGTTCAGAAGCTCTGGGAAATACTGAGAAGGTGTATGCATCCAGCATGAACATGAAAGAAATACTCACACTGTATTTCTTGACAAACTTTTCCTACATCCCATCTCAACTAGAAACAATCAGAATGTTCAGAGCTACAGAGGAGACTGCCCAGGAATGAGTGCAGGTCACTGGCTTTGCAGAACTTCCCTTTGGACCCTTCTAACCTTAGGACCAAGCCCTGCAAAAGGACAATATTTTTCAGCATTTCTGAAGGCCGATGTGAGCCCAGATAACTCAGCTCATGGTCAGAGATGTTCAACTGGGGGTCCTCTGTGAGCTTTCTCTGGGTCAGGAGCACAACACGTCCCTGCAGCAGATATCTGGAATGGCAGGATTAAGGCATCTAATGCAGTTGGAACCATGTCATGTAACTGCCACCTAAAGACAAGCAACATCTGCAGGATTGTCTGGTTGGTACCTTTTTGATTCCTAGTGGGATATGTGGGCGCTTGGCCAACAGCAAGGAGCTGCATAGAGTCACTTGCCTGAATCAAATCTGGAATGAATTAAGGACAATCACAAAGAATAGTTCTTACTGTTAATATATCATTGTGAAGTGTCATGCTCTTAGATGGCTGCTCAGTTGTTTCTGTGTTTAATCATACTATTCCAAAGAAAGCTTAAGTTCTGGGGCTGGAAGTGACTGTGTGGCTGCATCTAAAGTGGGATGATCTTTCCAGGTATAGCCTGAATAGTAGCTAAATCCAGATTGAAGAGCTTCATTTCTAATGAGATGTGGAGGCACCATGTTGAGAGCTGGTGATCACCACATTGGACTGTATGGGAACAGGAATCCACAAAATCCCCAAATAACTGCCAGGAGATCTGCATGACCATTAGAGAGACGTGTCATTCAGATTGAAATGTCACTGTTTCCTGTATATGTAATGATGGTGAATACTGGAAAGGTTTGAAATACTGGTCTCTTATTCCTGACATTTTTTGACTTTGAGGCATTGACTCAGCCCTTCCATTGCTACACTTTTCTCTTAGCTGGGCCCTACTGCCATCTAGCTGGGAAATGGATCTTCCTCTGGGGCCCGATCCAATTTCCGATGACATCAGCAAAAATCTTCCCATTTGCTTTAACAGAAGCTGGATTGGGTCCTTGCATCCAGTTTTACTTTGTATTAGGGAGAAAGGGAACATGATGACTGCCTTTTATTCTTAGGATTACTGTGTTTATTTGGATCAAAAACTTAGAGATATGAACCTCACCAGAACCAATGCTGAGAAAATTACCAGCAAAACCTCAAAATGCAGCGTCTGTCTCAGGAGAGCTTTCTCTTCTCACCACATATCACAGAGAACTCTCATGTTCTCTTGCACTACACAGCCTTGGAATTACAGCACACACAGCACACTGAGCCACCTATCCTAAGAGGTCTTTCCATGCAACTAGCAACACAACATACTGCAGTCAGAGCTGAACCCAACAAACTGGTCAGTCAGTATTCTTTAAAAAGTTCACCTTTGGCCCCCAGTTTTAGAAAAAAATCAAATTAAAAGAGACAGATTTAAGGGAAAGTGTTTGAAAGCCACCATAAGAACACCAAGACCTTACACACCTCTCCTGACTCAATCTATTTAGACCTGAGACTCCAGCTTTTGATTAATTTCAGGATCTTTGCCCTGAATACTTCACAGCAAGTAGGAAGCGAAAGGAGATAGCTTAATCCTATTTCCTTACAGCCTTAGTGAAAGGCTTAGAAGCAGCCTTAGGATCACAGTACTCAGAAGACCTCCTGTTCTGCTTTCAGACTGTTGTAAGCATGACAGTTCTGCTGTGATAGATGCTACTCATTGAAAACTGGGCCCTTGTGATCACCAGCTAATGTAGCTCATGGCACATCACAGGGCAGGAACTTGTTTGCAAGGGGAATGAAAGACAACTCCCACATTGCTTCTCCAAGATGGCATTTAGTTTGGAATCGAGTGAGTCAGGGAAGCCACGTTTACCCGCAGTTCAAAGTCCGGGCACCTGCTGGCACCTAGGGAGTTCAGTTCCAGCCGTTTCCAGCAGTGAATGAACTCGGGATCAGCTCCAGCAATGGAGACGGCTCTCTGCCTGCTGAGCAGATGTCTGGAGACGCAGCCTGTCATGAAAGGGCCTCGGAAGAGGAGCATTCCAAGCCAGCAGGGCAGTGGCGGGGAACTGGTCTCTGTTGCTAAAACTGATCTAGCCCCTGGAGCAGCTGCAAACCTTGGCCTGAAATTGGAGCCTGTACATGGGGACAAAGAATATAAAAGGGAGGATGAGCTTCTCCCCTCCCCCTACCTTCATCACGTTTCCTCTTCTCGCCATTCGACCGAGGAATCCCCAGGATCCCGTTAATGGAGTAAGAGCCCACTGGATCATTGGAGGCACTGGAGACAGGAGGGGATGCTGTGCTGGGCACTGGATGAAAGGAAAAGGGAAAAAGGGCCATCAGGAGAGCAGCACAGCACTCAGGGATCCCCAGCTGAAAGCTGTGCATGCCACCAGTCTAACAGGAAAGCCTGGGCACTAAGCAGACTCCCAGTCCCTCATGGTGAAGCACATACTCTGCTGCATCCCAGCTTTGCTTGTCCACTTCTATACTGTAGCTTCACAGCCTTCCAGTACAGGGCCAGTGAGAGCAAGAGTATTCCATCAAGAAGCTAAACATTGTTACATCCCAGTTCAGAGCGGGATTTCAAGGTAATCGAGTGAAGTGCTGCGTCAGCCACATTCTCTAGTGGACTTCACAGTCCATCCCTATTTTGCTAGATCATTTCCTCTCAGTATTTTTTCACCAGGAGTGCACATATTCTGTCTTGGAAAGACTAGCCTCTTACATGCCCTCCCTAAACACTTAGTGAAAAACTACTTTCTTAGCATAGGTTAGAAGCACTTCAGTGCTGCACTAATAAATTCAGTTCCCTACTGGAATGACTGGTTGGTGATACATGCTACCACCCAGATTAATGAAAATCTAGTGCCTTCCTTTTGTACTGACCAATATCAATAGACAGAATGCTTTGGCCACTTGGCTGTCTAAGATTGCTCATGAATTTCCAAAACACCAAAAGTGACAAGTTATCCAGATTTGAAATGGTCCCTTCATGATAATCAGGCCTTTAGAAAGTAGAACAGGTAGACCTATGCATCCAGCAGGCATACCCATTGTGTTCCAGTGTGTCCCTGTAATGGAGTGAATATCCCAGTTCTCTTACAGGCCACTATTCAGCTCATAAAGCACTGACCTGAAGCAATAAATACATCCAACTCAAGTCTTTCAGGGTGGAGCAGAACCATTCAACACTCTCCAGTGTAGACCCAGAACCATGAAAGACTCCACTAGAAGCACTCACAATCAATATACCAGCTCAGCCATTGCATTCTCTAGACATTGCACTACTGTTTCAAGAAGGAATATCTGCCAGCTCCATCTGTTGTGATCAGTGATTGCCAGTCCAGTGAGCAAGTCCATATTAAAAGGGCATCCAGAAATCTCTTCCATATTGGCCCATTGTGCTCCTGAACACAGTTTGTGTACAGGATTATATCTACCAGCTCTGTCCCATGTAGATGAGCATTTTCTGGTAAATCCTTGAGTAGCAGCAGATTCTCAAAAACCAACAGAATCTAAGAAAGTCTTAGGCCACAAATAAGCCACTGTATTTCACAGTATCCCAGAATACTGCATGTTTTTCCTGCTCTAGTTTGTCACTAAAGCTATGCTAGCAAGAGCAGACATATCTACCACACAGCCCATGGATGAAAAAGTATCTCATCAGACATCTAACACAGTACCTTTAAACATACTAGGAGGCATTTGGTCACTGTATTACAGCCTCTGTCTTCTGTTCACCTCAACGAACTAGCCAAACAAGTCCCCCAGAAAAAAAAAAAAAAAAAAA
>VZSR01003794.1:7129185-7158534 GCA_013398615.1 Brachypodius melanocephalos | reverse complement strand
AGCGGGGCGCACGGAGCGGGGCGCACGGCGCGGGGCTCAGCGCCGCACAGAAGCTTTCTCTGCATCCCATGGCTTCCTACAAAAGCCTCGTGACCATCCCAGTGATGCTGGCAAAGAGGAACAACGTGGGATGAGAAGAGGCCGCTTTGAGGTCTTGGGTGAAAGCCCGCATGGAGCCAACAATATCCCACCTGCAGATTGGTGCTGCAGAGGCATAAATGAAGCCATTTGAACGTGGCTTCGGTTCAGATAGGAGACAGTCTTATGGTTCTGTGCATAGGTTGAAGCACAGCTGAATTCACGGTTGAGCAAAAGAAGGGGGTTGGGAAAATCTTGTTTGCCCAAAGTTCAGAATGGAAAAGAAGCTTTGTAACATGGTGAGGAAAAACAGCCAAGGGATTTGGGGGTGAAGGAAGGGAAATAGAAAGTCTGATAGTTAGAGCCTAATCCGATTTAGGGAAGGGCTTCAGTTCTTGCTCTGTCATGGACCTCTCTCATCAAGAGTTTGGACAAATGGCATTTCTCTCTGTGCTCTGTTTCCTGCCTGAAGTGTGAAGATAGGAGCATTGCCGTGCCACCTGGGGCACAGTGAGGACAGCTGGAAGGAGGAGTGAAGGGCTCAGATTCTCTAATAAACAGGGGCCAAGTGAGTGCTTCAGCGAGCTGTAGCACAGTATTGGCTTCGTCCTCCTGCTTGAAGCAGAAGTGACATGTACCCTGCTGACAGTGGCTAAATGTGAAGGGAAATGGGCAAAGGCAACAGGAATTGTATTTCAGCTGCACAGGCTTCCATGGTGGGGTTTGAATTTGCAACAGCAGATGTAATTTGGAAGATCGGAGCTGCAGTTGCTGCATAAAAGCCACAACATAATTTCTCATAGGAAGTAAGGTGGTAGCAGTAGAAGCTACTGCTCTCAAAATCTACTGCAACACTTAGAACCCTCAGAAAAACAGCTGACATTGGCAGGAGCAGCTTCCTCGCTAGCTGGCCTGGGGCTCTGGCACTCCCTGCCAAGACAGCAGAATGCCTTCAAACTCTGCCATATTCAGGGGCCACAAGCAATATTCACACATTCAAGCTTGCTTCTATAATGAAAATTGCATTGTCTTCTCCCTACCTTTTGGAAAAGGAGAGAGAAGAGGGGCGATCATGTACTATGTTAGTATATACACACAAGTGTGATAGGTTAATTAGATTGATTAGATTGATAATCCTAAAAGGTGCGTGAAGAGGATTATCTGTTTTCCCAAAGCTTCCAAATAGACGAGAGGTCAAAATGGAGATGCCTTACATATCTCAAAACACAACCCCAGCCCTCTCCAAGGGGAATTGACTCTGTATCTGCTGTTAATCTGTGTAGGTCCACCAATTTCACTGGGCTAGACTGACATCGTGCCCACAGAAGTCGGGAAAAAAGTATCACTTTGTTCCAGGCTAGCCTGCTCACTATGAACACCAGAGAAAGCCCCATCCTGCCCATTCCTCTCCCTGCATTTCTTGACTGCACTCTAAGAAGACACACAATTCACAGCATCAGTGTTACTATCTGAAGGGCTTAGAGTGGAGCTAGGATTTTTTTTTGTTGTTTTTTTTAAATCAGTGACCCATGATGACACCATATGGTTTTATTTCATTTAATTTGAGCAGAGCATTAATGTTCAGCTTCTAGCAGATCTCTACCCATTCCAGTTCTGCTGTGCTACATGGTACAAGTGCAAACATAGGGAAGAGGGGTAGAAGGAAAGAAAGGGGAAGATGTCTGCCTTCTGAGAGTAGATGTGCCAGGCAGGAGGCTGGCCTGCCACCTCATTCTGCTGAGCACCAGAGTGCAACTTCATGCCCCTGGTACTGATGATTGACAGCAGTCAGCCCCGTGTGTACAGGTTGCCTAGCCTGACCTCCTAGAATGAATTGCTGCATGAGCCTGTAGGAGCCATTTGCCCACCTGAGAAACAGATATGCTTGAATATTTGCTGTGTTATGCAAAGCTGTGGCTGCAGAGCCATCAGGACCCAAGCTGGCTGCCTTAAAGGTGGCTGAAGTATATCTACACAAGCTGCACTGAAGCAGTGACTGCAGCATGGAAATGTTCTCAGGCAGGTGTTTCTACTTTTATTACTCTCTGTTCATGTCTGGAAGGATTTCTTCCAGAAATTCATTAAAATCCAAACATTTAGAAGATGTCGTACAGTTACCAAAATACTATAAGCAAACTTGATCCTGAGTTTTTGACATCCTGGTTTTAAGGTGAGTTAAGGAAATCTTAAACGACAAAAAGAGTTCTACTGGTCCTGGATGTAGAAACACAGGACCTGGGTCACCGAGTCCAAATTTTGATACTGTAGGCAACCATGGAGCAGACATTCAACTCAGAGCATCCATCACAGTATCCATCAAAGCAGCTACAGATCTACCCTTCCCCCTCAACAAATTCATAATCTCTGCAACAGGAGACCAAAAGCTATAAAACCAACAAGCCACAGGAAGAGGAGAGGAGAAAAGCATCACTAGGTAACTGAAGTCCCTTTCACTAGCAAGACATTTCTGCCTTGAAAAGGACCAGATATTTTTGACCTCTTAGGAATTAAGGATTGTTTTCTGGTTACACCTAATGTGTAGTTGAGAGCATCAGCTCTGCAGTTCAGAGTGTCATTTCTGTTACCTCTAGGCTGGCCAGCTCGAGTCCTGCCAGCAGTGTTGCTGCAGCAGCATGGAGCTGGCATAGGGCACAGCCCCAGAGCTGCCAGCACACAGGGGCTGTCACAACAGCGGCTGTGCCAGCAGGCGAGTTAAGAAGACCTCCAGAAACTCATGGGCTTGCCAAGGTTAAATATCTTAATCTGGAGTATGGGAACTTTTAATTGAAAGCTTTGCTTTGAGCCCATTTCCAGTTATTAAAATTCAGGAGTCTGTGCTGAATTCCTTGTGGACATTCATTTTGATTAACAGAAGACATGTGTGTACTAGGAAGGGAGTCTTGAACTGGGAGGAATCAGATAAATGTAGATAACATTCTCAGCCCTCTTGCAAGTTATGCCATACCTGGTATTTTGTGTAAAGCCTCAGATCTTGAAGATAAACAATTAGTTCAGCTTTTATTTAATACCAAGGTATTTCTGGCTTTCATAACTGCAAGGACCAGGTGGAAGTGGGACCTGGCTGCTTCCCAAGGGGCCAGAACTGGAGGCAAAGGAAAGAAAATTCTTATTTACAGCACTGGGAATTTTATGCCAGTGTCTTCATTCTGGAGGGTATCGACTTACAACTTTTTAACTTGTGGTTTTGGCAGCATTGTGTATTAGCTGTGTATTATCTCTGTATCCTGCAGAGTGCTGCACTGCAGTACGTGCTTGCATGTGTTGGATAAGTAAATGTTTCCCTTTACAAGGATGTCATCTTGTGTGCCTCCCTTACACTCTTCAGAATTGAGGAAAATTTTCGCAGTGGACCCTTTACCATTAGAAGATTTTTGCCAAAATAATAATAAAAAACCCCAGTGCTGAGGGTGTGTCTATTTAATCTAATGTTACTTTTACCTCGGCTTTTAAATAAATAAACAAAATTGTAGGAAGAGTGTAAATCTTATTAGAATTGAAAAATTGTGGGTTTTCCCTTTAAAATTATCTTTTTCAGGTGAATTGGTGACTATGCTGAAAAATAAAAATAATATGTTTCCATTTTATTGAAAAAGCAGGTTCCAACTATACTGAAATGTAGCATTTTAATAAAGTTCTGATTCAAAACCACATAGAAAATATTCACAGAGAACCAGAATCTTTCCCTTCCTGTTCTAGTCCTTGTTGGTTTTGGTATAATTTATTCCTTGCTTCATCATGTCATCCAAAGCAGTTAAGCACAAGTGAGCACTTCAGTGTGTGGATGCTACATAAACACTCAGCATCAAGCTGGTGCCTGTCTCTGTAGAAGATTGTCTAGTTTTCGTATTTATAGGACAAAACCAATTTTATATAGTGAAAAGATAAATCTGTAACCAGTCTGTTTGGCTCAGGTAAGTTCAGTGTCGGGTTTAGTGTTTAGAGATACAAGCTGTATGTTTTTGTGTCCATATTTTGTTGGCAAATGCATTAACATTTGGCTCTTGGTATGTTTTAATTCACCACACAGCCAACATACTTGTTTACCTATAGTTCTGTTTTTATAACTGTGGCTACATGGAATTAGACATTTGGGTCACATATTATATATTCAGGCCTCATGAAGAATTAATAAATATTTTTTCAACCATTTCAAGTTTTAACAGAGTTCTATGGGAAAATATTCAGATGTGTGGCTCGTAACCATCATCAGCTCTCTGTATGGATGGTTTTGTACAGCACACACTTATTACAAATAATAAGTCACAATCACCTAGCACTAGCCTTTAATAAGGCCATAATATCTATGATATAGTATCTGACATACCTGAATACTGATCCATAATTTATGTGGAACCTTGCTGTATTGTAAGGCCCATACCTGTGTGTATATTTACGTAGTTGTGTAAGTTGGTGAATGCAGAACTGCTTCATTCTTAAAAAAACATATCTGGCTTCCATCTGATTAACTGCAGAACTGTGGGTTTCTCTGATCCTTTAGCAACCTATCATACCCATCCTTTTCTGTTACAGTGGCTGGTTGCAGTTGCAGTTGCTGCACTGGGGACCCTGAGCCTCTGGATCCCCTTTTCCTGACTCCTGGATAAGTACAGTCTCTCTCCATAGGAGTTAGCAGATTAAGGGTTTATCTACATAAGGCTCTACAAAATAATTTGAATTAACTGCATGTGTGAAATTGGTCTAGTTAAACTGCATTACACCTCTGACTCTCTTGTTTAGAATTAAGGCAGCTTTAATTTAGTTTAGCTTAATTCACTTTGGAAATGAAGTGAACTAAATTCAATTTAGGACACTCAAATTTTGAATGAGCACCTGAACAATGTTTTAATGCTTTTAACCAATGTACTTGCAAAGTTAATTCAGATTAATTTTCCTGTTTGCCCCTTTGTAAACAAGCCTGTTTTCTGTTCCCTCTCAATGAAACCATCTCAGCTGAGACTCCTTCAAGAACTCTGAATTGACAACCAACCTCCCAAGAGGAGCAGTTTAAATGATCCTCCCACACTCACAAGTGTTTCCTTATCCCTACATCCCCGTGCAGGCAACTTTTCTCCCAGTGAGCTTTAGTGATCTCTAAGACTGATTTGTCTAGATCTTGACTGGCTGAAGCAGGCACCAGCAGGGGTAAACACAGAAGAAAGAGATGCACCAATTGTTTAACACTATCTGAAGACCTGAGTTACAAATATTGAATTATTCAAATTTTGCCGTTTAGGATTTTGCAGTGGAATACCATATTGCAAATTACGATATATTATTTCTGCAAATCACGATATTCTAGAGAATTTTAGTGATTCTATTCAGTTCTATTATTTCAAAACATGGTCCCCTTAATCTGAATTAAGTATTTGTTCACCTAATGAATCAGAATGCCGCCAGCTGTAAATCAGCATGTATTTAATTTTTTAATCTAACTTAAGTTCAACAAGATCAGATGCAATCAGGATTCATAGGCAGAGGAATATAGAGGGACATAGGCAACGGTATTTAAAGAACTGTACTCCCTTTACTTTGTTTTCTTGAATGTATTGTAGTCTAGGAATACAGGAGGTAGCATAAGGTGAACCAAAGATTCTATCATGTAATTTTTAAAAGGCAGTTGCAAAATCAATCATGAACAAAATAACCTTAGAAGTAAGACAGAAGCATATTTTAAGGATATTAATATTTTTAGAACGTTATTATGGAAGTTTCAACATTTTCATTACCTTCCTTAATTTTGAAACATGCTTTGTGTGGTCAAAAGATACCTTAGGAAGGAAATGCTGTCAGATATCTTTATCACAACACAAAAAAGCCTTGAAAAATTGCCTTTTGGAAAATTTCATCTCAGAAAGCAGCTGTCCTAAGATTTTGCTAAAAAGTCAACCAGACAAAAAAACCAAACAAACGAAAGAAAAACCAAAGAAAGCCACTTAAAGGTCCCAAGGCATCCAATACTGTTTGATTAGATGGGTAGGCAATATTTTGTGTCCTGTTTTTTATTAAGTTATTGCTTATGAATAGTGTTGTTCTACAGCTACGACAGTCTCAGATCTTTGAGTGGTAGAAAATCAGCATGGTTTCACTGAAAGAGCCACAGTATAATGCAATAAGGAGACAGTCCTATAAATTAATATGCTTGTGCAGAATGTACTCCAGTGTATGTGGGCATCCATTTATGTGCAGCTAGCTAAGAGGATACTGCTGTAAGTAAAATCTAGGCTTGCAGAAGCAGTGACTTTCAGTGTGGCTGTGTTGCCCTGTGGGGCTGTGCTGATGTGTCAGTGTGTGTGTGTGTGTGTGTGTGCTCATGGGTTTGTACACACAGGTCTGTCTGTCTGCAGGTGTGTGTGATCTGCCTGCGCTGCTTTCTGAATATCAATGAGCTTAGTAAAAGCATGTATATATTTGTGTCTGTGTGTGCATCTATCTGCATATGGATGGGCTTGCATGGTGTCTGTAGATCCATCTCTTTGTGTGTCCCTCCTGTGAGGTGGATGCCTTCTTGAGGCCTGATCTCGGTCACTGTGAGTGCTTTCATTCCTGTAAAAGGCACCATCATTCAGCAGCAAAATCACAAACTGGGCACCAGGAGACCTGGGTCCCTGTTGATGAGCTCTGTGAGTGAGCAGTCTTTTAATTCACTCTGTGCCTCAGTTTCCCCTCCCAGCCTTTTTTAAACTGAGACTGTAGACACACTCCCACACTCCACTATAAGGGGATAATGTAATTTACTGTGTGAGTGGCTCTATCTAGTTCAGTCAAGATACTGAGTCCTGAGAGGACCTTCTGATGCTATGCCACTGCCTCCCAGTAACATTCATCCCTGCATGTACCTGCCTTTGTGTGTTCTTGTTTGGGGTGTCCATCTGTGTACTTTGTGGCTGGCTATTTGTAGTTTTTACCTCCCCCATGGACAAACAGAGCAGGGGAAGATGGAAAGGAAGGAGTTATTAAATGCCAAGCGGATATGCAATAAATCCCATTGATTTTACAAACTCCAGTTTGTCTTCAATCTCTTTCCGTTCTTTATCCTGGGGGCATTGCAACAAAACCCTATTTTAAATACCTTTTCTTTCCCTTCCCCCTCCCCCCTCCTCTCACTCCCAAAAAAGTGTCAATATTTTATTTGGATTTTTAACTTCGCTCCATAACAGTTGTTTGACCTCCTGACTCATGTGAGTCACATAAATTCTGGGACTTTATTCAGGAGCCATGTTCCTTCTATTGAATAAGCAATTTGGGAGGGTGAATTAATGACTTGTGCTGTTGCTGGAAAGTCCCTGAAGAAATATTAAAATTGCTTGCAGACCAAATCAATACTCACTGAACATCCAGCATGAGGACCTGGGCTTTTTAATGGCTACAAGCAGCAGCACTGGGTAGAGGAAGGGGAATTCCTGTACACACAACGCACGCAGGCATACACAACCAACAGCAGCCTTCCCCCAGCCTCGCTGGCTGCTTCAATAACTGCATATTCTTGTGCATGCAACCTGCTACAAGCTGCTGCCTGCTGTGCCAGGGAAAGGACTTGCAGTCCAGTTCCCTAGTCTCCCTCCCTAGAAAATCATGCAGGATTTGCAAAAGCTGGTTGGTTGGGCTGTGTGTTAAGCAGTTGGGTTAGCATGGTCTGGCACAATCTGTGAGGTACAAGGAAGGTTGGTTATTTGTGGCGTTATGAGCCTGTTCTACATGTCACTTTGCTTTTTTCCTCTCTAAAGAGGAAAGATACTAGTGCTGTGTTAGGTTTGGGGATGCAGTTGGGGTTTGGGAAGAGGATTTGACTGTGTTGCAGAGGCACGTCTGTGAGATGGTTCTGTGGCTTTGGGTGCTGAACAGTATTTTCGTCTGTTCAAAGTGGGATTTGTTTTGTTTGTGGTATTCTATAGGATTTCCTTTCTTCTAATGTCTTGTGTTTTGGTGAGGCTTGAGTGTCATGCACCCTTTCTTGTGTTAAGAGTGCCTGTATGATGCTTTTGGTCATTGAGCAGGTGTCACTTCACTAGACCAGTCTATTTCAAGGCTGTGGGTGCAATCCTGAATGGTTCTGAGTGCCCTGGGAGTCCACCAGCCTCACTAGGACATGAATGCACTCAGTTGTGCTGCTCAACAAGGCTTTTACTATTTGCTGTTCACTAGACTGACAACTGCCAGATTTTGTCCATACCCTAAGACCCCTCTGGCAAGGGTGGGTTTTGTTACCAGAGTTTTCGAGTCTCCTTTGAGAATGTGGCCCCATGTTTTGGTGTTTTGCCCCGTGGTCGTGAATGGCTGTTTTGTATTTGCTTGTTGGGCGGCTGTTATTGTGTATTAACACGGGGCTGGGTGTGCTTTGTATGACCGCATGTCTGTCTCATTGATTCCATCAGTATTATTTTGTAATCGTGTGATTGAGTTAGTGTGCATTTCAGGGCTCCTGTGTATTGAATAATGATGTCAGGGATTGGGTTGTTTGACTGGGTAATGGCCTCTTTTCAGTGTTGTAAGTGAATGTATCCTTCTCCTGTTTCCCTGTCTCGGCTGGGGCAGGATCATTTACACTGGGTGATTCCTTAAGATGCTCACATGCACTAGGAGAATTTCCCTTTGGCTCATGAGCTCTCCCTGCCCACAGGACACGCTGAAGGTACGTCTCTGGTGCGTGTGTGACACATGGGGTGGCACGTCTGGCTGGTTCTCAGCTGCATGCTTCCAGGTGTGTGTGTCTTCTGACGTACTTAGGGATTTTGCTAAGACCTTTCAGTTACGTTTTCAGATAAGGTTCTTCACAATTACACGCGATACAATTCTGTGCAGTTTCAAATAGATTTGACTGAGTCTGTGAAAGGATCTATAAATTACCACATGTCTTCAGTGAAGTGCACGTTTGCCTTTGCAATGGTCTTCTTGTATGACTTTCCACACTAATGCATAGAAGGGCATCTGTGTCAGTTAACAGCTGCCTCTGATCTGTGTGTGACTGACTAGCAATGTTCCCAAGTCTGAACTGACCTGGGTCTCTCATATGTGTAAGAAAGAATGGGATTCTGTGTCAGCAGCGTTTAGCAGTAAATATATGTGTTAAGAAATTTTAAACCTACAATGAATCTCTGGGTTTGTGCAATGGCTTCTGACTTGTGCGGGTATTGTGCAATAATGCTTCAAGACAGTGTGGCCACATTTGGTCCCTTGAAAATGAACAAGAGAGTTCAGTTATTTTTCAGCTGATGATTATGTGTCATTGCTGCATGAATTTATTTGCTCTGCACAGGCAATGTGTCTGGCATTGGGCCTGTTCTGTCCTTCCTCAGCCATCAGGATTTAGCCCAGCAGCAGTCACATCCAGACAAAGCCCATGAAAAAGGCTGTGAAAGATCCAGAAAACTTCCAGAGAGAGTTGTCACTTGTACCCTCTCATCAAAATATCTCATCATGGAAAGGTCTATGAACTCTCTCAGTCAGGCCAACTATATGGCTGGGATTTAGCAAGCCAGTGAATTTAGCTTATATTTTTTGATAAGGTTACTAACAGGTAACTCCTTACTCATCCTTGCATTAGCTCAAGCCTTGTTACTTCCCTTGCTCCCTTGTCTGTGCTCTCACACTCTTTTCCCCACTTTCTCCTCTGTGTTCTGGCCTGAATTTGACCTTGAACAGATTACATGATCCTTAGGCCACCCACTGCTTTACCAGATTCCACCCCTTAGACTGGGGTAGCAGCATCAGGGTAATAGAGAGAAGGGAAAAAAATGAGGGAGTGAGGAAGGGAGAGAGGGAGGGAAAGAGGGAGAGAGACCTGTTTGAAAAATAATTGGAGGCTGTTAAACAGAGGAGCCCAGCATATCACTCTAGTAATGGAAATAAATTCCATTGTATTTGCATTTTAATTTTCCACATAAACAAAGGCCCGGAGTGAGCTGGCTTCGCCAGAATCACCGGCCAGAATTTAATTAGAAATGAAAAGTTTATAGGGTCCTCTTTAATGCGATTAATGCACAGTTAACATTTATCACATACATATGCTGGAATCGCCTTTTTTAAGCAACCACCGGCCATGAAATGAATTTCTTTTCAACTTTTTTAGCATGCGTGAGGAAGGCTGTCTCTGGTGAGGCGGTCCAGTGAGCACACTCCTGACAGCTTGGTAAACTGCAGCCCACAGAGGCTTAGTAGCCCCCATCCTCACTGAGGAAAGTTCAAGGTGGCTTAGAGGGAAGCATGGTCTAGTGGTTAAAGCCTGAGGTTGGGAGTCAGGGGATCTGGGTTGTATTCCCAACTCTGCCACATGCTCACTGCATGACTGACTTGCTCTCAGCATCTGTTTCTCTGGGTGTTAAAAATAAAAGAGAAATCAGCTGGAAGAAGATATCTCAGCCCCAGACCCTTTCGTGTCTCAGTCTCTCCAGCAACTTGCCCAGCCCTGTTGTATGGGATCTGGATTGTATCCTGTACTGTGCTGACCTCTCAGCTCATCTCCCTGTGCCTCAGCATTCCTATGCCGGCTGCAGGGACAGGGGAACATCCACAGAGCTTGCCTGATGTGAGAGGCTGGGCCTCCTGGAGGGATTTCTTTACAGTGTCCCTGCTGCCTGCACGTTCATATCCATCTCACATGGGCACGGCTTCCTATGGATCTCACATTGTTTCTGTGAGATCTGCATCGTCCTGCCCAAGAGCATGAATCAGGAGTGGAAAAAACTCTGCCTTTGCAGGGTGGGAGCCCTGGCAGCCCTGCCATGAGGACCTGGATGCACTGCTGAGACAGCTGTATATTTCTTAAGGGGATCCTCACATGCTGATTTTGTCCAAAAAGCGACTAAGAACAGCTTGTGAGATACTGGGTCCATCAAGCCTCAAGTCCAGATACTAACATAAACCTACTCAGGAGCAGCTACCAGCCCTCCTTGTGGAAGGGGTAATTATGCCTGTGAGTGCTTATAAAAAGCTTGAGCTTGTCTGCACATGGATGCTAGGGAAAGAAAGTCTAAATCAAGAAAAATTATCAATATCCTTTCCTTGAAGAGCTCAGCGATGAGATAAAAAGCCAAAGGTTAATCTGTGCCCCTGTCAGAGCAAGGAAGGTATCAGACTTGTCACCTCCCTGCCTCCTCATGAGTCCCAGAGGAGACTGTGGTCCTTTCCTTATGTCCCCTTCCCTGTTCTGGCTGTGTGACAGACGGGCTACAGCCCCCTTCTACTCCTGCACTTCCTTTCCAGTCTTGCAAACAAGCAGAGTAAATAAACCAGGCCCATGGACACAGAGTGTTAGCGTGTTAGGGACACAGCAGGGGAAGGAGGAACATGAAACCTCTATTGATCCCTTGAGGAATGATGTCCTTTCCTTATCTTATCAGATTCTCTTCACTCTTCAATTATAGTCTGTTGAAATTGGCCTCTTAACCCAAACAAGATAACCTGGGTAATGAGGAAAAGAGTGCAAGGGGAGGGGACAGGAGAGAAGGGCAGAGTCCAGTGCATTAAACTATAGCTATAATTAGAAATATCTCCTTTAGTGTAATCTCCTCTGCCCCCAGTATCCCCAGGTATCCTCTTCTTGCATCATGTATCAGGTGAGCTACCACACATCCACTCCCTGACAAATGTATCATGCCACACACGCCCTTCATTCCCTTGGTCACACTTGGTACCCCACAACAGGCACACGTCCCTACATTTGTGCATGACATTTTTTTTGTCTGTATGTATTTGCCCTGCTGTACATGTGTTGTGTTCACACATCTCAGCAGATGCTGCTTTGTCATACACACGCTTGCACACGTGTTTGTGTTGTTGATGCTGCCCCTCTCCCCAGCTGTGTTTCCTCAGCACATTGATGGTATGGCTGCCAAAGCACCTTATTCCCACATCAGTCCGAAAGAACTGCTGGCAAAGATATGAGCACTGTTAGGACTGCCCCCTGCATCTGCTTAGAGCCACAGCTCATCAGTGCATTTACAAGACTCTCTGGCCGTCGGGAAGCAGTGGCACAGAATCCCGTGCAGGGTCCCGTGTATTGCTGTGCCTTTGCTCACCACTGTGACTCCCTGCATGTAACTGCAGAGTTGTGACGTTCTTTCCACGGATAAGACTATTCTTAGTTCTTACACAAACCAATAATACCTACTTGCTAAAAGTCTATACTCCCAGCTGGACATGTTGCCCTAGTGATATGCCCATGCTCCTCCTTGTACACATGTTGTGGGGTATAGGGCATGTCTCGCCCAAATATCCATTACAGAGAAGATTGTCTAGTGGAACAATAGAGACTCAAAGGTTTATCTGCACAAATGCACCCAGGTTTCCATGCTCAAATTACTTCACTGTGCACAGATCCTGGAGCATATTCAAGTGGTGCAGAAAGTGCTTTCATTTGGGGAGATGGTGCTCTGAACAGTGCTAAGGCTTCATTTACAGGGCTGGCATCCTCCTCATGCATGCATGCTTCAAAAGAGTGTGTTCCCCAGGATCACTTTATCCCTTGTCTTTCACTGTGCCAGAGGCATTTCCTTGTGGCCCATCCACCTGAAATGGGCCACACTCCCTTCCATTTCACGTCTCCCCGTGCCACCATCTCTCCCAGCTGTGTCTGTGGGACATGAAAAGCCATAGGTATGCCATAGGCATTTTTCTTTAAATATTTGCAGGTCACAAGACCTCATGTAAACTGCAAAGGGGGTTTAGAATCACAGCATTCATCTTTTTACAAATTTGTATGTGCTTTCTCATGTGCAAACAATACAGACTCATCCGTGCAGTTCCTCTCTGCTCTCTGGCCTGTGCCCCTCACAAGAATCTGCACACACTTACTCTGTGCTCTGTATCCTGTCTTCCATCATACTCACAGACCCTAAACTCAGGCACAAGTGCAGCCTGAAATTGTTAAAGGGAGTTGGATGTTAATACTGAATGACTCGGTGTCTTATTTGGCACAGTGGCCCGAACTGCCTTCTGGAAAGCCACAGCAGGTGTGATTTTGACAGTATACAATTCAAATCTGCTTTAGCCTTTCACTCCATCCTTATCTCTTGCCCTTTCCTTATCCAAGCCCACCCAACTGTGCTCCCTTCCTATTCTGGAAACTTCGTGTTGTGGCTCATCTGTCAGAGTCGGCACTACAAACATTGTCTCTTTTAAACTCTAAATTTGCTTTTTGTTCCATAGAGAAAGGGAATGTGGGACATTGCACATTTTCCACTCTGCCTCTGCTTGCACTGCCTTGGCACGTTTGTACATAGCCTATCTCTGAAATACACTTCCCCATGCACTCAGTTTGCAAACATGATATCCTTTTCTTCAGAAATATTATTCCTTCCTTTTCCTTTCTCTTATACATCTCCTCCATTCACACTGATTTTATAAATTAATATGTATTTTTGTGTATGTGTGATTTATGTATAAATGTTTAATTTTTCACGTTCAAAGGTCTGCAGTTAAACAACCAAGAAGTGGCCTGAATTTAGGCAAATATTAACAGCAGGCACTATTGCCTAGCTACATCGTGCTGTGGTCTTTCTTTTTAGAGACAGATGACCAAAACTTGTTCTTAAAAGAATTTTTAGAGAAACATGAGTATACTGAAAGACAGTAATCCCTTTAAGAAGAGCCCAAATCCCAGTGCTCAAAGAATCTAATGCAATTTTAAAGTGAGAGCTTGAAAGTGGGCAGTGGGGTAATGAGGTTGCTGTTGTATTTTGGCCCAGCTCGAAACAAATGAGGATTGGTTTTGGGAATCAAGGGCCTGGGATATTAATCCTTCCTGACCAATGAGATGAGAACTCTTTTTGTTGCCAGAACTATGCAAATTACCCTAGAGATGGTACAGGGCGTCCTGTCTGACAGATACGTGAGGGTTTCTTTTGTGACTTTGTTGTCTGGTTGCAGTCTCTGCTTTTCCTTGTGTAAATTAGCAAACAGACATCAGTCTGCCTTGCAAAACATGGGTACCACCCTTCTCAAATGAAATACAATGATGGGCATTTTGAGCAGAGCTGATCACTAATCTTGAAGCAATTTGTCTTCCAAGCAGAGATGGCTATTTAACCCTTATGCCTTGGACCAATACAGAGAGAAGAATTCTTACCCTGGAAGGAGGAGGATCTGTTGAAAATGGAGCTAAATGTAGAAATAGTAAATCTGCCCCCAGGAGAGAACAATTATTAGAGGCAAACTCCATCCTACCTGTGTGTGTGTGCATGTGTTAGGGAGTTGCTAGAAGCCTGGAGAACAACATGCTGTGCAGGTTTTAGAAATGCTACAGGAACTGCAGAGCTAGGAGATGACAAAAGCAAGAAATTTCCTATTTGTTTCTCATGCAGGCAGAGACAAGCCACCAAAATCTCCCTTCCTGAATTAACAGTGAGGTTTGGGTAAATGTTTCACATATAGCATTTTCTGGGAAGCGCATCTGTGTACTCACAGTCCGTTAGCTCAGGCTTTTGGCACATCACTCTTTCTCTTCTCTGTCAAAACTGGTACACGCATAAATCCCAAGGCAGACAAAGGACAAAGGAATATCCTTCCCTGACTGCATAGAACTCCTGCATATGCTTCCTTTTGCACACCAGCATTTTGTGTCACCATCTACTTGCCTGCTGAGAGACGTATTCTCTATCATATACCAATACGTAATATCCAACCAGCAGGCACATTTCACCAAAGGTACCTATCTGCCTTGCACCAAATATCCTGTACAAAAAAAAATGCAGTAGAGTTCAGCTTTTTTGTTTCCCATACCCACCTCTGAACACGTCAACCTTTCAAATTTGCCTGCCATATAACTAATATACCCTCTACACTCCTTCTATGCCGTCACTCCTCCTCAATGTCTAGGTGGACAGACATATTCTCTCCGTATGTCTCAAACATTTCATGCATATATCCTGTCATTCCTCATACCCCAACCATAGCTATTCCTCTCCTATGGCTCCAGGATTGAACTATTGTGTTGTCCATTTCCCAGTGACAAGGGGTCTAGTTACAGGGTTATTGATTAGTTTTCATGCAGACAGATGGATCTGCCTTTGGTCTCCCCACCAAAATCCACCTCTGTATGGGCTGATTGTCACTGCTCCAGGGATAGGATTTCACCAGGAGACCACCCTCCATGCAAACATCCTTCACCCAGGCCACGGATGGTAATAAATGGAGTCAGGCTGAGCCATAATAAAAGCAATTGAGTGGGTTACCTGTGCAGACATGAGATTTATACCTCCTCATATTTGATGTGATTGTTTTATTGAGTTCTCAGTGCAGTTAGGATGCCATTTATTTATTTATTTATATGCCTACTTATCATGGAAGAGGGGGGAGGCTCTTTCAGCCTAGCTGGTGTTCAGCTTCTGTCTTGTCAAATATGAGCCCGTAGAAAAGGACTCTCCAGTTTTACTCTGCTTTTTACCTAGACTTGGACTTGATGAGTGAGCCCCTCCCACATATCTCATTTCCTCTGACAGACAAAGATGTTTGTTTCAGGACCCCTGAAACCTTGAGGACTGTCTGAATTATGAGCCTAGTAGAAGCTAAGGGGCTGGTGTAAACCAAGACATGTATATATACTGATTTTCTAAAAGTGCCTCTTGAAAGAAATTCCTATTTACGCTCTGCCTGTTTTGGACGATGGTTTGTGATCTATGCACAGAGCCTCTTTATGCTATTGCAATAGATATAGTAAGCACTGGCATTAATTCTGACTCTGTGATCACATGTGAGCACTGAGAAATATTAGCAGGTGTAAATTGATTGGAAATGAATATTTGTAAGTGCACCCTGAGGAGTTTGAAAACCAAGTGATTAGATTTGTGATTTTCAGCTGGGTAGATAGTCATGTAAGTGCTGCAAAATCAGCCCTCAGTTACTGGCAACAGAGAAAATTGGAGGCTAGTGCTGAATATCATAGTGTCTAGTAAAAAAACTGTGGTTTTTTGGGTTTTCTAGCTCCTCCAGTCAAGTGGTAGCATGAGAATTTCAGTTCTCATTTAATAAACGATGTTGCCAGTACTTTGGGGGCTTGAAAAGGGACCTGTCAGCTCTCAGAAGACTCAAAGGACTGCATTGTTAAGATGTTTTTAAAGTTGTTTAATAGGAGTCAGATATCCAAATCCCCTTTAAAATTTGGAGTAGAAAAGAGAAAACAAATGAAAACAAACCTACGTTGTATTACAAGAGGTCATGATTCTTATGCCAATTACACAGTTTAGGCTCTGCCCTGGCATTTTTAAACAGTTGGGACTGATAAATATGGCAATGCAGCTATAGGGTCCAATAGATTAATTTGGATTACAGTGGAAAAAATCCTCATTCCTGTTAGTCTCAGTTTAAAAAATAACCATTTGGGAGAAGAACTCAAACCTTTCTGATGCTTTCATGAGTAGTAATCATTGTTTGAGCCATCTACACACAGATGGGATTTCCTAAACCCTCAGTGAGCTATGTGGATGTCAGACCAATGGCAAATGCTTTTAGAAGTCTCTAGATTTCCATTTATAGAGACCAACACCAAAAGTGTGATGTCTAAATATTTTGCTGATTTTAAGTGGAGAGCCTAAATTCCATTTCAATTTCACTATGCCTTAATTAAGGACAATGGAATCTAAGTGAAGCTCAGCCTTGTTCAACTGTTTTGAAGTAACGTACTTTTATTCAAGTAATATGAAATTTTTTTTTTTAATAGACTTTGGGGTTAGAGATGGGAGTTTTTTGACATTTGATATATGTCTGAAAACACGATTTTGTTTTGTATGCTCCATGTCATCATATCATAAAAGGTCCAGCTGGCCTGCTAGACCATTATCTGTCTCTTTAGCCAACACAAGATTATTTCTTATTGTATATTTGCTTGTTATTAATGCCACCTATTTATATATATTCCAAGAAATCAGAAATTCCTATGGGATGCAATTCCACATTTTAATGGTCCTCCCTATCAGGGGATACCTTCTGCTACCATTTAAATGTTTCCTTTCTTATTTCCCTCCCTTCATTCCTGCCTATACTGCTTTGTTTAAATGTGAATAATTCCTTTCCTGTTGGAAGGACTGTGCCCTTCAGATCACTATGTTGTTCTCACCCCCTCGTCATTTCTTGGCCAAGCCATTTATATTTTCTCCTCTTTTCTCCCAAAGTCAAATGAGGTTTTTTTCACATAATACTGATTCTGGTAAATGAGGTTTAGCTCCATAAGACTCACTCACCCAGCACAGAAGTGCAGCTACCTCTACAGCAGAATGCAGCAATAATTCAGGAGTTGCAAAATCTTGAAAATATTTAACTTCCAGCAAAAATCAAGCTTTTTATGCATCTATTAAAAAAGGAAGGGCTGGGATTTTTAGATGATAAAGGGGCCGATACGGTTCTGAACTTCAAGGTTCACAACACAAGGAGTTCAAAACTTCCCAGGAACAACCAATTCTACTTGCTGACTGGCTCTGCTGAGCTAATATCCCTGCAATATGAAAATTAGAAAAAATGCAGCTAGCTTATTGTATTTCCCTCCACACAACCTTCCAATGGCCAGATACGATGAATAAGACAAAGAGAAATGCTGTGAGCATTCATTTACTCTTTCAGCTGCAGTAGCATTGTCTGTAACCTCTGCTTTATGAGCCTGTCCTTTATTTGCAATGATAAAAAGAAGATAATACCAGGTTTGTGTCTGATGGAAAAGAGTCTGAATTTAAAGGAGTGTATTCCCTGTAATGAAGCCCTGTGTGACCCGATTACATTCTTTGCTCAGCTGAAAGTAGCTGGCAGTAGAAGTCTTCTACCTTGAGAGCATGCCCTGATGCAGGGAATTGCATAGGATCCTTAGCATCAGCTGCAGGAGAAGGTTCCTGCTAGAACCCTGAGTTTCTTCTGTGCATGCTAGGAAGTGCCAGGTTACAGGTCCTGGTAATCTCCATCGAGTACCATTGGACGAGTTTTCTTCACCCCTCCCTTGCGCCAAAACAATGTCAGACAGAGGAAAATCCAGTCTATATACAGTCTACAAATACAATATTTGGTCTCTGTATTGAGAAAACTGACTTGTACCTACTAAACACCGGCAGTGGTGGTAGGTTTGTGTGACACACACCCACACTTGCAGGTGAAAACTCAGGCAGCTCACCCTGAGTTCACTGCAGACAACGCAGTTGTCACTGCTTTTGATCACTGTGAACAAGCTGCCATTAGAGATACTCTGTACTCTATCAGCTTCTCCCTAGGCTCGTTACCTGTCTTCCAAGAATTCCAGATTTGTTCGGGGGAAAAACAAGAAGAGATTCACAGTGACTTTGGCTGGGATGTCCTTTGGGGAATTCCCAAGTGCTGCTGGCTAGTGAGGGTGGCTCAGAAAGCTCTGTTTGCATAATACTGATTTCTTCTGCATATAACACAGTCCCTGCCCTCATGCACCCGTTTCTTGCCAGACCGTTTTTGCCTTCAAACATTATGTACCTCAGTTGCACAAACTAAAGCCTCAGCTCATGTAAAACAACCTAGCTCCAGTTTGGAACTTTTTCTCGTTGTGTGTTGAACTCAATGGATATTTTTAGTGAAAGATCACACTGAGTTTTACAAAAGTAACTAAAAGCTGTGATTTTCATTTTGCAGATGGCAAAACAGCCTTCTAAGGAGTCGGTGTGACCCGCGTAAGATCAGTCAGAAAATTAATGTCAGAACTGGTAAGAGAAATCTGATCTTTGAATATGCCATTCTTTGCTCTAAACTACAGGCGTGTCTGCAGCCATTGAAATTGCCCATATGCTCAATAATATTTCCATGTACAAGTATATTTCACTGGTCTTTATAACCCAAGTCAAAGTCTTTCCATATGTGTTTTTAAAAGCACGTCATAACTGGAGAGTTTAACTAGGCATCATTAGCCAATTGCTATATCATGAAAATGGAAACATCTCCCTAAACCATATGCTTAACACTAGAAATTAATAGATGCCCAATATCTAAAAGAAGATCGAAAAAGCATCCAGCAGTTTGACTGAGATAATATATCCACTAAACTCTATTCTCTGCCATGGGGTATTAGTTAGGTCTGCTCTCAGGAACTCGGGGTCCAAAGTGTATCCAGAAGACTGACTGAACTCTGAAATCCTTTACCTTTGGCATGCCTTGGCTAAGAGCTAACTGGGAGTTCCCAGTACTGAACCTGGCCATCCAAGAACTGGGATAGAGGTACAACTCAGGGGGAGGTTGTTTTGCTTTGCCTTTCTGGACCTCATTCATTAATCCAAGATAATTCATTAATTTAGGAGAAGCAGGAAATAGCGCTTAAATGGCAGTGTCTCTTGCATAACTTGCATTACTGTGGACATATGTCCGTGATGTGCTCCATCCTGTTCCTACTAACGTATGCTATCTAATTCAGAAGATTTCTCTGAGATGATTATTATCTCACGAAACCTATGTTCTTAGGTAAACTATATGTTCTGCTAAACAAAGGAAAAGTTCTCACTAACGTCTGCCTCAAAGTTCATTTTTAGGAGACTGCCACAAGGAGCATCTAAATTTAGCAGTGTCTAAACAGTCACTGCTAAATTTAGATGTTGAAACAGTCTAACCTGAAAGGACCAAAGATCCTTTTATAGTCTATATGATAGATATGATAGTTTATAGTCATATGATAGATGGAAAAGTTTGGGCTGGCAGCAAGGTGCTCAAGCGACTTAAAGCATTAATTGCTTACCGAAGAATTAATGTCTGTCATTTGCCTGCTTCTCAATTACATGCACTGTGTATACATGTGTAAGTTGACATACATGCATGTATATATACACGTTTGTATGTATGTATGTGTGTGTACCTACACCTACACAATTGATTTATACTGCATAATACTTAAGGTATGAAGTGGGAACAGGAAAGCGCAGCTATAACTGATCTCGATCCTGTCATTTTGGTGCACTTTGCTTATTAACTCATACACCCTCTAGATTTTTCCTGTAATTAAAAAGAAATCTACTGCATAGCAGAAGACTTCAGTATTTTTTTTCTGAATCCTGACAGGGTGGTTAAGTCATGGTTTTTGGACAAGAGCTTGTATCTACCCTTTGTCTGCATGAGTTCGGTACGAAAAAGTTTCTGATAAACCTCAGAACTAAATAACATGTTGCCCCAAATGCGTCCTGCTATTCTCAGTACAATAGTGACAGATCAGTGCAATGCAGGCACACAGAACTTTAAAAAAAAAAATTTTAAAGTATTTAAGGGAGACTTTTAAAACTGAATTGAAACAGTTGTTCTGTAGTCTCTCACCCAAAGACCTTTACTAACGTTAGACTAATTCTAACATTAAGAAAGAAAATAAAATGTAATTAATACATTTTCAAAAAATCTTATAATAACCAAAAGGTTTTTTTGGGGGTTTTTTTGTGTGTGTACAAGGACATCTCCATTTTGAAGCACAGTATTCACAGTCTATCTAGAGCTATAGGTAATTTCTTTTTCTGTAGATGCCTTGCTAGTTGCCTTAAGATGTTAAAACAATCCTGGATATAGTTCTAACTGCTCTAGACACTGGGCAAAACCAGATTTTGCGTTGGAAACTCCACGTTTTGCAGAAGTAAGAGGACAGATATTTATTGATGGCTTGGTTTTAAAATTGTCATATCTCTGAAGCTGCTCAGAGACTAAGTGTTAGATTAACTCCAATTTGTGATTGGTGATCAGAGAGATGACAATTTACTGCAGGTAAGGGATTTGCTCTTACAAAGAACTGACCGGTTCTGTTACAAATAATTCACCCGATGTGAATTTTTATAATGAGGGAGAGAAAAATGTGTATTTAAATTGTGAGCTTCTTTGTGTTCTGTGAATTTTGTGAGCTAGAGTCATGAAAGTCACTGGAGTGATGAAGTTCACTCTACTCTCCCCAGCACTAGGATTGGACCCTAATATACTCAATATTTCTTATTTCACTGCAATTTTTTACCTGTTCGCTGTCCTGTTCTTGTCTAGGACAGACTTGCAAATTTTATTACCTGCATTGTGGGCTCACTTCCTCACAGATGTGAGTTTTGGGGAGCCTCGTACAAAGGTGAACAGTGGGAAGTTGGGTCTGAATTTTTTAAAGGAATGGGAAAAGACTGAATCTTATGAAGCTAAAATGCCCTTGAGCCTTGGGGACTATACACTCAAGTGCCATTGCCATGGTGGGTCACAGCTGAGCCCCTCTAGTATAATAATACTTAGCAGCTACAAAACACTTGTCCTCAAAGTGTTTTATAAGCACAATCTAACTGACATCTGTTCCCACCTCCTTCTGAGAAAGATCAGTTTTCATTTCCAGTGTGGGGAAACTGAGGTACAAAATGCCCCAAACGCTGCCGCAGAGTGGTGGGAGCCAAAGCTGGTGCTCAGCTTTCTGCCCGGGACATCACAACCCAGATGGGAGGCACTGCATCCAGCAAGCATGAGACTGAGACTTCAGTGACTTTTGGATGCTGAGATCCCTTTAGCTAGCTGAAGTATAAATATATGTTGGGTCCATACAGGCTATTTCTCCAAAGAGCCTCTGACCATTCCTCTGGACTTGACCAGCTCAATTCCTTGCAGGGATAGCTGTCTGTCCTTCCACAGCTGCCTTTGTAAGGTGTCTGAATGTCAAACTGTTATTATTTCAATACCTGACTGAGAGAGTAACAGAGACCTGGAGGTTTTTTAGGAGGGTGTATAATTAGCCGATCAGTATTATGTTACCCTGTTCATAACTTAATAACCATTTTAATACAGATGGCACACACAGGGATAATTTCCTAGGGTAGCCTAGCAGTATATTACAGAGACAGTGTGTCTGAGGGAATCTTTCTTAGCCAAGGTACATTCCACTAGCTAATTCTACCTGCTGTTTTCAAGATGATTTGGGATAATTCCATATCATTTGCAAAATATTAAAACCCATTTATATAGGATGCCAGATTTAGAAATACACAGCCTGAGTTATTAGACATATTTTGATAAATCTGCCATGAAAAGTGCAAGGGAAAAAAAATACCACCGTGTTTTCCTTGCTATTTATTTTTTGCTTCCCTTGCTATAAATACACCAGGTTCTGGTTTTTTGTTGTTTTTTTTTTTTGTTTGTTTTTTTTTTTTTCCCCAATCTGGCTAAATTTGCTATATATCAAAAGGGCCAGTATACCGATTTGTGCATTTTATCTAAGTAGACACTACAAAAGCCTGCATGGTTATTTACACATACCCTATGTATATTTATTTGACTGGGAAAAGCCATACATTTGGAATTGCATCCAAAATTTCATGTATTTTTACTCTGTTGGTGAGGTATTTCATGCTTATGTATGTACCTTTTGCAAATATCTTTGTTGCTCTGTTTCTAGAGATTGTATTTCTGTGGGCACAGTCAGGGTATCTGTACATACATAACAGTAAAACAGTGTAATTACTTTTACTGTGTGCACAAGAGTGTTGTGTTGCCAAAGTGTGAAGATCTCATGTGTGTTGTGTTTGAACGTGCAGGCATGTGAACAGTCTGACTGCTCTGACGTCTGTCAGTACTTGATTACATCTATTTCCTTTTCTCCTGCATCGATCCTGGGTTTTTGCCTGTCATATGGTTATTTTTGTCACCTCAGACCTGAGACCAAATCCGGGTCCCTCCAACAACAAAATCAGCAAAATCTGCACCCTAGCAGCCGAGGGAGGAAATGGGGAAGTGGGGAAGGCGGAGGGAGGGAAATGGTTCGCCAGTGCGAAATCGATTCTGCGAGAGCAGGGATCAGACCGAGTCGGGGCCGCAGGGACCGCGGGGAGCAGCGCTCCCCAGCCGGGTAAAGAATGATCCGGCAAATTCAGCCGTTCCCGCAGGCTACGGATGGGGAGTGAGCCGGGGGAGTGGGTGCAAGGGAATCCTTCCTCCCGCGCTCAGCGGCTCGCGGCTGTGAGTCCGGCTTGGCAGAAGATGACGGCAGCCTTTCGGCTCCGGGCTTTAATACCCTGGCAAGGCTTGGAGGTCATCTACACCCCGGTAGGGGTGTTCGAGGGACACGGGAAACCCCGGCTCCTCAGCCCGTCACCCCTGCAGCCTGAACAGCACCCAAACCTTGCGGCAGTGCCGGGCGGAGCTCAGGGGCTCTCTGCAGCTCTGCCCCGGGCCCCGGCTGTCCCCGGGCCGGGCGGCGGGCACAAGCTGCGGCCCTGCTGCGGCCAGCCCCGGGACAGATCCGCGCAGCCGCTGCTCGGGGCGGGCGCTGCCGCTGTTCTCGGTCCCGCTGCCCGGCACTCAGCTCGGAGGTCACGGCGGGGCCGGGGAGCGCCCGCTGGACCGGGGCGGGGACCGGCGGCCCATGCCCACGGGTCCCGCTGCGGGCAGGGGAATGGAGATGTCTGGATCTACCCTGACCGAGGAAGGATTAGGCCGTCCTCCTTGTCAGAAGGGGTTTTATGGGGCCGTAAGGATGCGACTGGGCCGCGAGCTGCGGAGTTGCTCTTACCTGTTTATGGAGGAGACGCTGGGGACCGTGTCGTTGTCGCAGATGCCCTCGGCCAATAGCCTGTCCCGGATCTCCCAGGCGAACATTGTCGGGTTTTGTCTCTTGTACTCGGCGATTTTATCCACTACTTTGGGGGTGGCCACTTTGGGTTTGGAGCCTCCGATCACGCCGGGCTTGATGCTTCCCGTCTCGTAATACCTGCACAAAAGATGATCAGTGTCCTGCCGTGCCGGAAAGGGCTCCGCCGTCCTCGAGCACTCAGAGCCCCACTGGCCCTCAAAGCGCCCCGCGGACCCCTGCCCCGTGCCCCACCTCGGCTTCGGCCCGCGGCTACGCGGAGTCGGGCCGTGGCCGCTCGGGCGCTGCATGTCGCTGCTCCGCGAGGCGCCAGGCGGCCTGACCTGGGGCTAAGGCAATCCCTTCGCCTCTCTAGGGCTCGTTCTCCGTTTTTGTTTGGGTTTTTTTGGTTTTTTTGTTGGTTTTTTTTTTTTGTTGTTGTTGTTGTTGGGGTTTTTTTGGTTTTTTTTTTGTTTTGTTTTTTTTTTTTTTTTTTTTTTTTTTTTTTTTTTTTTTTTCTGTTGGGGGGGTGGAGTGGTGTATGTGTGTGTGCTAGAAGCGAGGGGCGCTGCCTCCCCCTTTTCCCGCTTTACGTGCACACACTTCTTTTAGGCCCTGGACTCGGGAAATAAACCAGAAACCCTCTCCCCGATGTAGCCCTCCGGAGGCGAAGCCCGCCGAACGCGGGATCGGGCCGGGCGGCCGGGGAGGGGGCGTAGGGAGCGAGCATTGGGGGGCTCGCATTCTCCCGCCCGCATCTCCTAGCCGGCCGCTCTCGAATAGGGGCGCTGGCCGGGGCTGCGGATGCAGGAGAACCCTTTATCCTCGCCTCGGGGTCCCTCTAAAGCGGCTGCTCGAACAGGGCAGCTGCAGCCCGCTCCCCGCTGTCCATTAGCTCTGCTGCCGGCAGGGTTTCTGTCCCGGCCTTGGGCCGGGCACGGCAGCGCTCCTACCGCCCGCTCCGCGGCTGGGGCTCTGCCGCCTGCCCGCACCGCTCCGCATCCCAGCGGCCGGCCCAGGGCCCTGGGGCTCCCCGAGTAGCCCCCAGGGATATCGCACATCTCATTTGGCGACGATCGGTTACCGCGGGCGTTTATTTATTTATTTATTTATTTGCCCTGTTGTTTGTTTATTTACCCGTGTATTTGCTAAGGCTGCTTACGGCTTGTTGTGAGTTAGGAGATTTTTTTTGTTGTTGTTCTTGCTGGATTGGGGGTTTTTTGGTCGTTCTTTCGTTTTATTTCTCCCGTCCCTTCTCTTTCCTGCCCTCCCACCCACTCTTCTCAAATTATTTTGTCTTCCCAGGAGTTTTCAAACACCGCCGGTGAGGGAAGGGGGGAGGCGGGGGAGAAACACGTCCTTGCCAGCTGGAGGAGGGGGCCCTGCTCAGCTGCGGGTTCCCACTGAGCGAAGGTGCCGGGGCCGCTCGGGGTCGTGGCGGGGAGTGCCCGGTGCCGCGGGAAGGGCGGAAGGTCATACTGGAGCGGGGAAGGGATGCAACCTTGCAGTCTCAGGGGAGGGGAAGGAGCTGCCTGTTTCCTTACCTGCCCAAGATCTTGCTGACACAACCGTGGCTGACCCGCAGCTGCCTGGAAATGTCACAGGGTCGCACCCCCTGGTGAGCCAGCTCCACTATCCTTTGTCTCACCACGTCAGGTAGGGGCCTGCCGTTCACAAACACCCCCCCGAGCTGGTTCACACCCCCGTGCCCTGCTGGGGAAAGAGAAAAAAAAAAACAACACACACACACACAACAACCCACGCACACCAGAAACACACCGTTAGTCGTGGATTCTTTACCACTCGTGCTGCAAAATCTCCACTCATTACAGATGGATGGAGGTGATGACAGGGTTCGAGAGTGAGGAACAGGACGTGGGGAAGCGAGAGAAGATAAACAGGGAGAAAGAGAGAGAGAAGGAACTGAAAACAGGGAGAATGAGAAAATGAGAGGAAGAGATAACAGGAGAAAGAGGAGAAAGAGGAGAAAGAAAGAGAGAAGTAGAGAAAGAGAGAAAGAGAAAGAGAGAGAAAGAAAAGAAAAGAAAAAAAGAAAAGAAAAGAAAAGAAAAGAAAAGAAAAGAAAAGAAAAGAAAAGAAAAGAAAAGAAAAGAAAAGAAAAGAAAAGAGAAAAGGATGGAGAGAAAGATGGAAAGAAAGGGAAAGAAAGGGAAAGATGGAAAGGAAAGGCAGAATGAATTTTCCCGAGACGTAGGAAGATTGTTCTCCACCTTCCCGTACGGCGCCCTCCCTCCCCGAGCCGCTCTCCTGCGGTCCCGCCCGGGATGCCGGAGCGGTGGATTCTCAGGGCCATTGTGATGGGCCGAACACGGAAACAGCGCCCGCTCCTCTCCCCAAAGCAAGGCAGCGATGCACTCCCAAACTCCAGAGCTCGACCTCTTAGAGGCTCCAGGCGGACTCTGCCGCAGTCGCCCTTCTCTTTACCCCTGGGCTTTTTCTCTCATTTTCTTTCCAGGATTTTCTATCACGTTGTCAATTACAGTTCCTCGCCAACTCCGCCCTCCTCACCCCGCGGCATGTCCCCCATGCAAGCAGCCCTGTCCCGTTATTTTGGGATGCGAGTTGAAAGGACTCACAGAGAAAAAGGGAAAGAAATGGAGGGAGAGGGAGAGAAAGAAAATATTTTGAGTCCCGCAGCTAGTATCCCTTTACAGGCGGACCCTCTCTCTCATTAGCTTTCGATCATTACAGGAAAAAAAAATCCAGGAAAAAAAAAATAACAGAGTACTGCTGTTTCGTTTTGGTGGTTTTTTGCTGTTGTTTTTTTTTTTTTTTTTTGTTTGTTTTGTTTTGTTTTGGTTTTTTTTCCCACCACACAAATCTAATTCAAGGAGAATTTAATTTCTCCATTTTCTTCTGTTACCCCCATTCCAGGCAAAAACCTGCTCTCTCTCAGATAAGACTGCTAGGATCGCTTTTCTCCCCCGGATCTGTCCTTCTTCATTTCTAGAAATAACTTGGTGGGGAAAAAAAAAAAAAAAAAAAAAAAAGTATGCACCTGCTAAGCGTGGGCACGAGAAACGGAGTGACGAGGATAAAGGGAAATATCTCCTTTTGGGACGCAACAAGACAGTTGGTCGTGAATGAAAGATCTGCGATAGAGCCGAGGGCAGCTCGCCGTTGCCAGGGCATGGGGAGATGCCCACTCGCAGGCGGTACAGCTTCGCTGCCGCTGCTACCTGAGCGTCTCTGTCTCCGGAATATCCAGCTGATATAGCTGTGGAGTGCACTCTGTATTAAAGCTTTCCTTTCACACAACCCTAACCTCCTGTATTTTCCTCGCCAAGAGATCTTAGTTCGTTTTGCAGTTTGCTGAAAAATGATCTGTTTGTATTTTCGTTGAGGTTTTTTTTTTTCTCTCTTGCTTCTGACACTGACTTATTGGCTCTGAACTTAGTGGAAACTCTCATTGCCCTGCGATCGATCCAAGTCCTTTCGCACAAATAGAGTTTTTCCCATCTCCCCCACCCCTTCAGTAACACCTTCACACATCCCCTTCCAGCCCCATCGGCCAGGGCGCCGGCTGGCTTTCTCGTCGTTCCCGGCTGAACCGGTGTTATTTTTTTTTTTTTCATTTTTTTTGTTAGTCTTTTTAAAAACATATTTAGGGTTTCAGAGGGTACGGGGTATATTTATCTTCCTCCACTAAAACCCACGGGTATATATTGTTGTGTTCTTCCTTCATTTGTTCGGAACCCCTTCTGCACATGTTGCCTCTAAAGTTACAAGATAGCAATTTCTTCGGCAACTCCATGGTAAATAATTCAAAGCACCTATTATAACTCGCATTACAAAGTATTAAAAGGCAACAGATGCAAAGAGATTAAAAATTAATAATTCAAATTATTGCAGTCCGGATATTTTTCACACGAGTTTGTTTTGTTCTGCCCCGTGCTTTTCTAAGATTCTATCAGAGCAGTCAGATATTTACGTCTATTTATCTGCATGTAAGTGCCGGCATCTGTATCTGCACAGACTCAGTCGTGCCGCTGTCGTACCGATCGTGTGTTGCTGTCTGTCTGTCTGTGTGTCAGGAGTCCGTGCCCGCATCTATATAATTGCTTAATAATATCCAGGTCTGTAGCTCTAGAAATACACTTTAGGAAATGAATCAAATGTTGACGGGGTCTTTCTGTTTTGTTTAGATTTGGTGGGGTTTGTTTTGGTTTTATTTTTTTTTCCCCTAATCGGAAGCCAAAAATTGGTCAGGAATCTCCCTGGAGTTTTTAAAAAATCTGCGACAGTGAAATGCCTCTTTCATCTACTGACATGTTTCGGATCGTACTGGAGCCGGAATTACTGACATCGCGTCTGGAAACAGATCGCACCGCTGAAAACTAAAAATAATGTCTAATGCACGGAGTGCTTGATGTTAAAGCTCTTTGGAAGCTTTAACACATTTTAAGCAATGTATTCTGGAAATCAGTTTTAGGAAACAGAAAGGCAGTTACCGCGTTTGGGGATTTAATCGTGGGTTTGTATTTCTGCGCCTTCCTTCTCAAGGCAAAATTGGGATTTTTTTTTTTTAAACTTCAAGCATTTCCATTTTCTATCTTTTTCATTTGTGTTTTATGCAGCAGGCAGGGCGTGTCCTCAAAAGTTTCGGTGTCAAAAGTTACAAATTGCTCTTAATTATTCATTTCCTGACTCAACATACTCTCAATCTCGGTTTTCTATTTGTATTTTTTCTTCTTCAATTTAAATCTCGGAATTATTTTCTCTCCTGCGGTTTAGTTAAAATCACTGGAAATTCCTTGTTGGCGTCCCTGGTAAAGGGGGCTTTTCTCGTTCCTTCGTCCCCCTCTTAAGAAAGCCTTTTTAAATTGAAAATGTAGCACGAATGCCCTTTCCTCTGTGCCAGGAGGAATGTATTTAAAATTCACACCGGGTATCTGGTAAATAAACCAGAAGGGATCGTGACTTCTTGGGAGCCTCCAAAGCCGCTTCATCTCCCAGCCATACAATTGTCCTGTTTTTTTCCCGCAGTCCAACCTTTCGCCAAACCAAAACGACTCACATAGAACAGCCACCGACTAACCCGCCATTAATTCGAAACTGGCGTCTTCCCTCTCTGCCACCGAAATCCGAAATCAAAGCAAATAGCATCGGATGGCGGGGAAATCGGAGGGGTTAAAGCCGCGGAGGGTTGCGGGGAGCCCCGACCCGGATGGGCACGGCCAGGGAAAGGGCCCGTCCCGGGGGCTGACACAAGTCAGAATAAACTCTTGTTGTCTGAGGGGCGACGGGGAAAGTGTATTTGCGAAGCATAGCTCCGGTTCGGAGGGGGCTTGCTTTCGTGCG
Organism: Brachypodius melanocephalos; assembly: GCA_013398615.1. NCBI lineage: Eukaryota > Metazoa > Chordata > Aves > Passeriformes > Pycnonotidae > Brachypodius > Brachypodius melanocephalos. The sequence goes on along the minus strand of VZSR01003794.1, from coordinate 7,129,631 downwards.
CTCAGGGCACAGCCGCACTCAGTCCCCTGCCCTCGGACTGGGGGTCCTGGCCCCCGCCCCACTGCCAGCACGGAGCTCTGCTCCCCTCAGCTCCGCGCCTGGCCGGCATCCTTGCTCTGCTGCTCGGGCCGACAGTACCCGTCCTGCCTTCTGAACGCCTCTCTAAGCCCGCTATCGGCCAGGGTGGAAAGGTGGACCTGAAGGAGGATCAGGTAAGGAAGGATGGTTGGGGAAGGAAGAATGAAGGGATGAGAAAGGGACAGCAGCGGAAGGAGCCGGGCTCCAGTACTCACGGTGCATTGCTGAGAAGGGGTCTGCTTTGCAGTGCATATCCATGGGGAGGCAAAGGAAGGGGAAGAAATCGGCTGAAGCCGCCGTGTCGCCTCTAAAACTCAACTTCAAGACTTAGGGGAGAAAAAAATTTAAAAAAGAAAAAAAAAAAAAAA
>VZSR01003794.1:7075645-7118987 GCA_013398615.1 Brachypodius melanocephalos | reverse complement strand
ACGGGCGGGGGATTGGTCTGGATGGTGGCGCAGCCCACCCGGGAGCTGGGAGCTCTCAGCTCGGGGTCCGGGCAGGCTCCAGGTGGGGTGGCGGGACAGGGGGATTCCGCCGTTTAGTTTGGAGGCGATAGAAGGCAATCCTGTGAAGTCTATCCCTGTGAGCGCCTAGCTTTTCGCCTCTGAGAGATTATTTATCCATCTGTCCATCTATCCATCTATCCATCCGTCCATCCGTCCATCCATTTATTTGTCCTTCGTCTCTTTTCTTGCTCTTACGACCACGTTTTGATAAAGATTTTGCGACTTAAAAAAAAAAAAAAAAGAAAAAAAAAAGAAAAAAAAGACAAAGATCTAAAGAAAAGAAGAAAAATTCCCAGTGCTAAAGACATCACTGAACGAATATTTTTCTTTCTCTCTTTCTACTCCCCCCCTTCTAGCTCCCCATTGATTGAAAGTCTCTCTCAGCTCCAACAAGGAGTCCCAGGAAAAATGAACCATTCTGCTATCGATTCTTCATTAAAATTACATTTCTGCATTTGCTAAATTGGTTTTAAAAAGCTTCCCCTGTTATTATTGTCTTGTCAGAGCCGGCGGTGCTGGGCAAACAGTATTTAAAAGCTTGGGACCTCTCCAAGATGAGGCTGTTGGGGGTTATGTGTGTGCATGTGTTTCTTTTTCTAAAGTGTTTAGGAAAATGTTGACAACGCGGACTGGCGAAAAACACGCCCCAGACAAGTGGAGAACTGTAAAAATAAGGAAGGCGGAGGGAACGCTTTCCTTCATATCACTTAAAAATCATCGATTGCCTCTTCAAGCAAAGAGAAAAAGAAGTTTCATTTAAAATATTAAAATGGGGCACCAAAAGTCGATAATTGCACCAACGAGTATTTGCCTCAAACGCCGTCTCCAGCCCGGTGTGCAGCAGCCGCCGGATCCGTCTGGAGTGGTTCCCCACCTCCCTGCAGCCCGAGCCCTGCTCGCAGCCGCGCTGAAATTCTTCCTCGGTGAGATGTTTAAAGAAGTCCAGCTAACCCTGACACATGCACCGGATTCCTCCGACCTTACCCCAACAAACCCCACGGAATCCCCGTCCTCCCTCCCCAGACTGGTGCGGGAGGAACCCAGAAGGGACTCTGGGAGATTTACTTTGAATTCTGCAAATCTCTCTCGAAAGAGCAGGGAAGCAGAAATGTCTTCCTGATGTGTTTATCCCCTAATCAGTTCATTAGTTATAAACAACATGACATTAGAAGTTAGGAGGCAGTTGATATTAATTTTTATTTAACTAGTTGATGTTTAATCCGTCACGCCAGACTGCTTAGAGAGAGCTGCCTGACACAAACCAGTTAGAACTTCATACACCGCGATGATCGGCCGGGCATTGGGACAAACAAGCGGCGGTGGGGGGGCGAGGGGCAAGGAAACAGAAGGGAAGGGAGCAAGGGGGAGAGGGGTAAACCCAGGAAAGAGGAGGGAAAGCAGCAAAAAAAGACTGGAAAATTCCCCCTTCCCTGCATAAAATGTTTGTGTGAATGGTCAGAGAAGGGAAGGAGGGGGGACGAAGCATGAAAAATATCGTCAGGAGGCTGAGCCGAGCGGGCCGAGAAGGGCAGGTGCCCATGGCAGCCACCCCTGCGGGCTCTGGGGCGGCTCGGCGGGCGGCTCGGGGTGGGAGACAGGGCCGGGGCTGCCCGGGGGTTCGGCCCCTGGAGGGGCGGCAGGGGCGGCGTGCGGCTGCGCGCCGTCGGGCAGAGCGGGGGGCACCGCCGAGAGAGTCCTCTCTTAATTAAAAGGGGCACAGGTTAATTAGCACAAGGCTAGCCGAAGGAGAACAGCAACACATGGTGGGGCCGGGATAAACGGGAACCGGAGTTTTTCCGGTTTCCCGGTGTGTCACAGTCCTCTTCGGTGCCAGTCCTCTTCGGTGCGACCCTTAACCAAGGAGCGCAGGTGTTGTTACAGATAAAAAGGGTGAACAATTACGGGTACCTCAACGGACACACGACTCTTCCTACATTAAAGCTGTGTTGAAGTATATTCTAACGCGAGTCTAGAATTACAGCTTTCCCTGATAAAATTTCTTGTTTCTCCCCTTGCAGCAAACTGGCGCTCCACGAATGGTTATAGCGTACTTGTTTGGCTCTACACAATCTCTATATACGTGCTCTTTACCCTGCCGACACGTTGGTCGCCCACCCTCGCCTTTGCTCCAGAGGGGAGCGCCAAGCATTATCCCAACACCTTCCCCTTCTGTGGCGGGACCCCCGGCGTTTCTTCCCCCGCGTGAGTGCTGCTGTGCGCCCTCAGCGTGCCCTTCCACTCAGCACTGTTTAGATGTATTAATGCGAGCTATTGTGACTATATCTGCATTTATTTCACAATTAAAACATTTCTTGGCCAACCAGGAAAACCCTCGGCAGCAGCTCGGTGCGTTGCTTGCCCTGGACGCCTGTTCCTCCGTGCGGCAGTAGCCGTGCGACTGTGACTATGGGGAAAGTGTTCTACGACACATATTTTAATATCAATTTCCATATTAATCAATCACCTCAAACATCTATCTGCTGGATAAAGGAAATAGTTCGCATTCCGAAGAAAATTGCCTGCTTTCCTGCAGTTAATAGTTAACTCCGTAATAGAAAGTTCCCAGGGAAATGCGGAGGCAGAGGGAGCGCGGATCTCCCTGCTCCCAGCCAGCACCGGCCGCCGCTTCCCCCTGCCCGCGGCCGCTCGTACCACTCGGGAAAATCTCCCCTCTCCTCCGCTGCGGGCTCGGGCTCTGGCTGCCTGCACCTCTAGGAAAAAAAAACCCAGGACGCGGTGTTCTAAGGAATAAAGTCCTGATGGGGCTGTGGTGTGCAAAAGGCAGACAGACAGGCTCTTTACCCGTAGTCCGAGACAGAAAGTGGTGCAACAGGTAATAGGGCAGACACCAGCGACACGGGGAGCAGGGGCGATTGCCAATGGCGGGGGGAAGTGCGCATTGCTTGGCTGTTTGACTTGAGAGCATTGTAAGGAGATGGGTGCCTTTCCCTTTGTCCGACGTCTCGTCTCCCTTTCTCTGAGGCAGAGTGTGCTTTGAAGAGTGGAGAGAATATTAAAAAGGAGGAACGGGCAAGGGAGACGCAAGAACAGAGGCCGGACCCCGGCCGGGGGCTTCGGCACTCGGAGGCCGCTCCGTGCGGTTCGTCCGGCCGGCAGCCGTGCACAGGCAGATCCAGCCCTTTCCCGAGAGTTTCGGGGTGACTTCAGAGCTGCGGGATGTCCGTGCCGCTTCCACTCTGCCCCGCACTATTGCCTTAGTGTTGGGCTGGCCACCTGGTGCTTTTTCATGGTGATGGCGGAACGGGGGAGGACAAAGGGAGAGGTGAGAGGAGCAGGGCAAGGAGTTGAGCCTCTCCCCTGTTCCGGGGCTGTCCGTAGAGGCTGTGAGATGAGCAGGAGTACTTTGAGCTACCAAAGTTGGAGGGATGCTGCTGGCACGGGAAAATGCTGCCTTTCCCGTGGCTGAGCTGGTGTCAGAGCAGCGGGGTGGGAAGGGGGTTTCGAGAAGTTTGGGTTGTCGTGGGATGGAATCCCACGGGGTTGCGGCTGCGTCCCCAGGGGCTATGGCTGCCTTCGGGTCTCTCCGACGGGGCGCCCGGGTGCTGGCGGGGGTGGGAGGTGAGCGAGAGGGATGGAGCCAGGGGTAGCGGCGCCAGGCGACGTCGGTGAAGGGGCCTTGGCGTGAAGCTGCCGACCGAGGCGAGGCGCAGGGACGAGTGGTCTGGGCGGGCGTGCCGGTGGCGCCCCGGAGCACGAAGCCAGGGCGGCTGCGGGAGGCCAGGTCCCCCGCCAAGATCTGGCCGGGAGCTCCCGCGCCGGCTCTTGGGCAGCCGACAGGAGGGCGCAGTCTCGTTGGCTCCCGACGCCCCAGCAGCGGGGCGGCCCCGTCCCCGTGCCCGTCCCCGTGCCCGTCCCCGTGCCCGTCCCCGTACCCGTCCCTGTGCCCGTGCCCGTCCCCGTGCCCGTGCCCGTCCCCGTGCCCGTCCCCGTGCCCTGGCCGGCGGCCGGGCCGCGCGTCCCGCCAGAGGGGGCAGTGCAGATCGGCGGCGCCGGCAGCGGGGACCCGGCCGGGGGTGCTGCCCCAGCCCCGGAGACGGCGAGTGCTGATCCCTCGCTGCCCTGTGGTGACGTTTAGATTCAAAAGCGCTTCCCAGAATGTTTCCACGGCCCCGGCTGGTGGTCTCGCTTGGAGGCAGTGACCGGCAAAACCAGGCGAAGTCTGCCGGGGTCTGGGCTACCGCACCCCCTGCGCGGGGCTGGGGGCAGGCGGGAGGCAATGCTCTCCCGAGAGTCAGGGACACGTCGGGGTGATCTCTTACTCCTTCTCCAGGCAGTTCAACACAAGTTTGTATCTCAAGGAAGGGGACCCGGCAGCCAGGCGGCCTGTGGGCACACTGTGCTTCGGGACAGCCTGGGTCCGCAGGCCCGGGCAGTCTGGAGGGCTTGGGGAATCTGGAGAGACCCAGCGTGGATTGGGATAGGAATGAGGGAGGTGGACACGTAGGCGGGGGTCTTCCGCTCGCCATTGCCAGAATTGGAGAAAAGGAAAGGAAAAATGGAAGATCATGTAAAAACCATGAGAGACTGCGGCAGCACAACACGCCCTGTGCCAATTGTGCAAAAGAAGGTGAAAATGAAAGAAGCATAGAACTAAGTGAGAGGATGGAAATCGGATGAATGGGTAGACAGAGAGACAGACATTGATCTTTACTAATATTAGAGGAAAAAGTCTGAATAAAGAAAGGGACGTTTAATTTGATGATGAAAGGGGGATGGATGGATGGATGGATGGATGGATGGATGGATGGATGGATGGATGGGCGAAAAATGGAAAATAGGAGAAGAGGGAAACAACCCCCACCTTTCTAGCGCTTGTGGACAGAAGAAACGAAGGAGGGGGCAGAGGAAGAGAAAGGATAAGAGAGAAAAAGATAAAAGGAAAAGAAAAGAAAATGAAGGAAAATAAGTAAAGAGTAAAGAGGTTTTTAAGAGCCGTCAAACACTTGGTAGACATGAAAATTAGAACAGAAAAGCTGAAACATTTATGGCAGCCTGCGCCGAGGTGATTTCCCCATTGACATTTTATGGAGCTCCTAAATCTCAGCTTTACGCTGTTTTGAGCTGTAAGAATTATTTTCCGCCGCCCTTTTCTTTTTTAGGTTCACTTCCAGCTTCCATTGCGAGTGCCCCGGAGCAGCTGTCCCCCGAGAAAGCGCCTCCCGTCGGGCCCACGGGTAGCGGGCAGCGGGTGCTGGCCCCTCCGCACCCTGGGGGACGCGGCGACTCCCGGCTCTCCACCCTCGGCAGCCCGGGGATCCCGGGGGTGGCAGCAGGAGCGGCTCGCAGCTGCCTGGCAGGAGCCGGTGTGGGCCGGGGAGCAGGAGCAACAGTTCCCCGGCACGTCGAGGGAAGGGCAGAACCTGCTTTTCCCCAGGGCACAGCTTTCTCCAGGATGCGGAGGGAGCAAGAGGCAGCACGGCTGGGCTGCCTTGCTCCGCAGCTCCTGCCGGGAGCGGGGGCGAGTGTTTGAGAATGGTTAAGGACCAACAAAACCTTGGTGGTGCAAGAAGTAAGGAAGCAGTGGTTCTCCCTCCCCCGACAGCCTGCCCTTACACGTCGTTTTCACGTCGGTGGAAAACTCCAAACCTCGGTGGAAAACTCCGATACTCCAGGCACTAGTAATGATAAGAGGAACAATGATGACAACAATGATAATGTGTTTCCATATATTAAAGCATAGAAAATAAATATCCTCCTACATCCGCTGCCTCCCTGGTCCCCGGATCTCTTGAACGCGCTGAGTTTTCAGTAGTTTGGAGGCTGGAATAGGTTTGAGACAGGAACATTGAGTGTAAAAGTAAAAGCCGAGGGAGATGTAACTCGTGTGCCTTTCACCTTTTCCCGGGAACACAGCCATTGTCCTTGTGACAAGAATCTCTGTTATGGTCTGGGAGCTGTAGAGAAAAGGGAACTTTGCAGGTCTGTCTCCTAACTCTGCGGCGGGCAGCTCCCTCCTCCTCCCCTCCTTGTCCCGCAACCCCGGCAGCCCCCGGGCTCTGAACCAGTTGATATAAAAGTGTGTGTGAGGAGGATAAAAGTTCCAGTCTCTCATGAGGGGAGAAGGCTGCAGGGGCAGAAGCAAGTTAATTTCCAGCCGATTTCTCATTACTCTTCTTAACGCCTGTAAGGGAGAGAAAATTAGGCACACAGCACACGTTTTGGCCACTTCATAAAAAATGCAGATTTGAGAGATGATGTGAAATGTGCCCTCGAGTCAATGATTAAAGATAGCTGACTACATTTTTTTTTTCTCTATTTGGAGTTGAGATGAGAAATGCCCCTGGGCTGTGTAGGTCCAGGAAGGGTCCTTTAATAACTGATAAATTGGCCCAAGAACTCCCTCTTCCCCTCTTCCTCTCTTTCCCTCCGCCCCTCTCCCCCTCCCCCGTCCACCACCCCGTCCCTCCCCGCCCTATCCCCTCCATCGTCACACGTCGTCGACCGTCAGGGGAGAGATGCAATCCGCTGCCCTTCGCCCGGCGATCAATAGGATTTGCTCTCGGGGGATTATTTCCCGAGCGGTCCATGTGTGTCTGGACAGGGCCAGGCGTGACACTCCAGCGAGAGAGTGCGGAGAGGTGCGGCCACTCCTGCCTTGTCCCACTCTAGTCAGTAACTTTCGCTCCCCAGCATCCCCTTAGCTTGTCAACTTTGCCTGCGAGCCAGCCAAGAGACAGAGGTTCTGATTCGACAGCATTAAAGATTTGCACTTAAGAACACTCGATGGAGGAGATGCCCATTCTGAAAAGGGGCGTTTTCCCATCTGTTTTGAAAGCAAAGTTAAAGCTAATGGCCACGGGCATCTCTGGCAGTTGTCCTCTCTACCCGATTGTCAGAAGTCGAGTCTTCCTCCAAGTTTCCTAAGAAAGTTTTGGCATCGACGGATGTCCGTGTGAATGGGGAGCACTCGCCTCCCCCTGCCACGGCCACTCCTAAGCGGACAAAGAAGCGTTTGCCGAGCCCTGCTAGGGGGAGGTTTAAAAGCACAATGAAGGAAAATGTCAGGAAGAGCCCTGATCTGTCTCTTCCCTGCCTGGCGTCGGAGGTTACAGAATGCCCGGGCTGCTGGCTTCCAGGGCTGGCATTGTCGGTAAAAACAGGACTTAGGAATGCTGAGGGTGGGGCGAAGAAGAGCAGTGCCCTCCAAAAAAGCGCTTCAGTTTCTTTCTCAAAAGCATCCTTCCCTCCGGTCCCCATCACAAACTTGAGAGGAAGAAAAAATAGAAAGGGAAGGAAAGATAAGAGAGAGGGGATGGGGGGTATAAAATCAAAGCTTTCCAGCCCGCTGGAAGAAGAAATGTGTATTTCTTTTTTCTAAACACTTCTAATTTTTCAAACCAATTGAAAATAATAAAATGTATAAAGAAAGCAGGGATGCAGTTTTCCAGAGCTCAGCTGCTGAATAACTCCTCATCAGCCGCACCGATTTCTTTGATTAATCCCGAGGTCTGAAGTGGAAGCAGTTCCAGTGTGATACCTTACACGCCAATATGCTTCTGCTTCCCTACTTTGTTAGACTCGTTTATGCGCATTTTTAAACAATAATTTCGACTTCTTTTCCCCTTAATAAATCCATTTTTTGAAGCGGTACCTGCTTTCTAATTGCCCTGAATAAATACCTTTCCCCCCATCTCCGGTTTCCTACGTCCAATGGCACCCCAGTGGGAAGGAGGTCGCAGGCACCAGGCCGGGGGACCGGACCACCCCAGCTTCTGACAATTCCCTCCTGCTCTTTAGTCAAGAACTTGTAATTGTAATTTTGTGTGCGAAACGGTGCGGACAGACATTCAGTGTCTTAATGGGACTTAATGTAACTGCACACGATCCTTTATGCAACCATATCTATAACGAGCGCTCTCGTTGCTAGACGGATTGCCAACTCTCAGATTCCCTGCGTAACTATAAGTGTATATCTTATGTTCACAACTATGCACATATACCCGAAATAGATTCGTCTGTGGAGAGGAATGCGTGACAATATATAAGAAATATATAATATAAACCCGAATCTTTATACTAAAATGAGGAGACTTTAATTTATATATATTTTATTGCATATAACTATTTCTTTTGGAGACAGCTGGGGAGCATTTAGTACATGGCGAGATGCACCTGTGTGGGGATCTGAGCGGGGAATGTTCCCTCGTGCTTGCACAGCCTGTGCTTATGAACATATTTCGCGTGTATCTCTCTCCCCCTTCTTCTCCATTTATAAAATATCAATGTGATGCTTTAGAAAAGCTGTGAGCCCTGCACAGTTCTTTACCCTTTTGCCAGATGATGCCGTTGTTTATAAAATCGCACTTCTCTGCCAGGCGGCTTGCACCCTCCGTACTAATTCACACCACCGAGTCATTTATCCAGCTTTCATTTCTCCCTGAATTACCCGTCTCGGAGTCAACCAGAAGCACCAAATTCCTGCCTTTCTGATGAATGGACAATATTGTCTGCTCTTTTCAGGGCGAGAGAAAAATAGCTCGGGCAAACGAGAGCGAAGCCGGGGGCTTCTCGGCGGCTGCCCCAGAGGGAGGCGAGCGGGGCCGGTCCGCGCTCCTCGGCCGAGGCAGCTCCGCGTGGGGGAGCCGCGGGTGGGAGACGCACCGGGGGAGGCTCGGGGGGGAGCCAGGCTGCCCCCGGCACCGAGGGAGAGCCGCAGGGCACCGAGAGCCGCAGCCCGCCGAGGACGCGCCCGCCTCCGCTCCCCGGCGTGCGGTGCCTGTGTGCGGTTTTCCTGCGCTGGCTTTGGGCTGCTTCGCAGGAGGCGCTAATTAGAGTGTAACTGCCAGGTCATTGATTTCATGTTACCAGAGTTGTTTGTTTGTTTGTTTTTTCTTTTTTTTTCCTTTTTTTTTTTTTTTTTTTTTTTTTTTTTTTCCACACATGAAATATCAGCCCAGCTCAGAGGCAGTAAGAACTGGGTTGGGGCTAGTCTCAAAGATCCCCCAGACCCACAAAACCCAATTAACCTAATACACGCACACTGCTGGCTTGGGAGTTTCAAGCTCCAGACCCGCGGATCTGTCTGTTTTCCCTTTGTTGCTTTGTTGTATGTCTCCTTCTGAAGACGATATCTGAATGCAGGGAGCATTATCAATGACTTTTAAATAATAACAAAGGGGAAAAAATAAAAATAATCAGCCCCGCCTCTTCTAGTTTCAATTACTCTAATTAAAAACCCGAAAGGCAATTCCTAGGCAATACCTAATAACAGAATTAGCAATCGGATCCATCATTTCACACGGGGATTTACTTGCAGGGGTTCTCTGCGAGCTCTATTAATAATAATAAAAAATCCTGCTAACCCTCTTTTTAAAATTAATAACTCTGTAATTATAATAATTTTATGTGCCTTTTTATAAGAAGAGGTTAATGTTGCCACAGTCTGGGGATGGGAAGGATGAAGTGAAGCGAAATACTGCTGCTTAAACTGACACCTTCCTATTTTATTAGGAGACATTATTATTATCAGACATCTGCAGGTAGAGAATTAAAATTAAAATCGCTTTCAACAATTCAATACACTTTTTATCAGCCATCTATCTGAAAATCATGAACATTCATCATCGGAGGCATTCTCCCTGAAAACAAGAACCCATTCAAATTTTATACAAATTATCATATTTATCATAGTCTGAAACTCCGGAGTAACATCTCCACAAACTGTCTGCTAACTCCCCAGGGAACTGAATTCCACTCCGCAGTCGCTCAGAGCAATTCTCGCTCCCTCTCCCTCTCTCCCGGCCCTTTCACACTCTCTGCTTCCCTCGACTCCGCAGCCCCCAGAACAGAGGGAGCGAGGACGCAGAGGGAAGGGGGTGGGGGGAGAAGGATGCGGCGACAAACAACATTAAAATAACACACAACAGGGCGAAATGCGTCCCTACTTCTCGCAAGAGAAATAAGTTTCGCCTGATGTAGGAGACTCTAAAGATTAAAACTCTCTCTTGCTGATTTTGGGAGAACGGCATCGGTTTATCTTTGGGGTTGATGTCTTTGCATGAGACCATTGTTAGGAGTAGAATATTAGTAATAATAATGGTAATAGTAATAGTGATAGTAATAGTGATAGTAATAGTAATAGTAATAGTAATAGTAATAGTAATAGTAATAGTAATATCTGATCCTCGCCAGTTTGGTGGGAGTTTTCGGGTTTTTTTTCTGGGCTTTGGCTGTTTTGGGTTTTGTGGGGTTGTTTTTCTTGTGGTTGGTGGGGGGTTTTTTGTTTGTTTTTGGGGTTTTTGGGGGTTTTTTTGTGTTCTTTTTTTCCCCTTGTAGAATTCCATCAGCGCAGGGAAAGATATCGGCTGTTATTTGTGTGGGCACTAGGTGCCGGTGACAAATGACACGAATCCGTGCTTCCTGTTCGCGGGTTTGGATGAGACAAATCACTTCCCACGCTTTGCTAATGACATAAAGTTCATCAGTGCTGAATCAGGGGCTGGAGCCGCTCCGGCTCCACGCCTTCGTGCACCCCCTCCGAGGATGCGCTGCTCCGGCCGAGGGAGCGGCTCTGCCCCGGTCCCAGCCCCGGTCCCAGCCCCGGCCCCGCCGCCCCCCAGCCCCTCGCACCTCAGTACCGCGAAAAAAAAAAAAGTAGTTCCAATACAATGTTTGTTAACTAGGTTATCTAGGCTGTAGAAGATTTTAATGTTGAATTTTATAGCTTTACCACGCTCTACCGTCCTTGTGAATATTGTAATATTGCATTTTTTACAAGTTACTCTTCTGTTAATGTTCCAGCTAGTAACTTTTATAATCCTCCTCAATGAAATTTTTTTGTATTCTTCCGCACCGTTAACCTCAATGGCGGCACCTCAGCCCCTGGCAGGAGGCAAAGATGAAATGAATTCCTCTTTAATCAGAAATAATAATAATAAAAACACACACAAGGCTCCCTTTGCCTTTTATTTCAGTTTCCCTTTTCGGGGAGGGGGTGATGCCTTGGGAGTCCCCAGCCCCTGCCCTCTGCTGTGCTCCTTGGGTGTGCCTCTGGCAGAGCTGGAGGTGGGCTGGGGGTGGTGATGGCCCAGCCCTGGGATGGGAGCTACAGCCTGCCCAGCTCTGGTCCCTCTGCCCCCCAGCCCCTCCTTTGCTGCCGTGTTCTGCTGACAGCCTGGAAGCTGGCTGTGCAGCAGGTGTGAGCAGGAGGCCTCCTCAGGGCTGTCCACAAGAAGGGAAAGTTAGGTGCTTATTTTCCCTCTTTTTCCATAATTCTGTCTGTGGGTTGATTGAGATGCTCCACAGAGCAGCAGCTTTGGAGCAAGTCCTGCTGGTGTCAGTCAGTTGAGCTCGACTGGCTCTCTGCTTTCTGTTGACCTCAGCTGGGCTGGAGGTGCCCAAGTCCCAGCTCTTTGTTTTGCTGAGTAGTCTGAGATGCATCTAGAAGAGGTACATGTTCAGAAAATGCACTCAGATGGTCTTCTAATGAAATAGATCCCTTTGGATGCAAATAAAGCTGGAAATCACCTCACCCTCACTCCCACAAGCTCTCCAACTTCTGGATGCCCATAAAAATAAATCAGACTTGCAAGCAGAAATGATCATCAACCAGCAGAAAAAGGACTCATGCAGTAGCAATGAACTGGGTGCCTGTTAGCTGGGAGGGCTGCATTTTGAACAAGGATTGGATGCAGTTATTTGCCTTGGTTGCTAGCATTTAAAAACTTTGTCTAAGGCTCAGGCTGAGTCTTGTGTCAATGAAATACTGGAGGGGTTTCTGTATTTGTTGCAGGGCATATATGAGGGCTGCCTCTCAGCCTTATCTACCAGCTACCTTCAGAAGCTGCTCTGACAGCTCTTGGAATAATGTCCCCAAAATCACCTGAACAGCAATTTGGCTCAGTCCAGTCTCCTGGAGTCAAGTGATTAAATGCAATTCTCAGCTTTGATGCATTTTCAAGTAATACAGTTGTGAGGGAAAGTCTAGCTCAAACCTTAGATTAAATGAAAAGTTTATAAAGTTTGTAAATTTGTTCATATCTCAATTCTGATTCATGAGTGATACAGGGTTTGGGGGTGACGGTGGGAATCTTGTGTATTTTATGCATCAAAACATTTTTCTTCTTTAAAAACACACAACAGGATTACTAGTAATCTCTGAGTATAATTTTCCTTTTAGAAGTCTACAGCTGGGTAATCACATAAGCTCATATGGTCCAGTGTTAAAGAATAACCTGAAACCAAAACAAATAAAAAACGCTTAATTTTTTAAAAATTCTTTTTCAGTTATACTATTCCTTTTTAAATTTATTTTTTAAAGGTGAAAATGTCCAATAGATGCAAGTTTTTCATCAAAAATAAAATGGTTCAGATAGGCTAGATGATTTTAACAGAAATGTCATTATTTAGCTAGTTAATACTCTGGTGTCACCTTGGAAGGCAAAGATACGGACTAGTCTTTGCTCTAAAATCTGCATTTAGGAAAGAATTTTTCTTCAAAACACCTATCTGAGAACATTATGGGATGCTTTTCAGAAATGCTTTTCGAAGTTAGCACAGAGCAGATAAGTAGGAAAACCAGATACAACGGTTCTGTGTTATTGGTAAGAAGCAAAGGCAAAAATACATGGAAGGCACAGAGAAAAAGAGTAGCAGATCTGGGAATAATAGGAGATGGGATGTATCTCTGCAGGTGAAGGCATCACCAAACAGGCACACACATTTATATGGATACAATTATGCCTGAGAGTGAGGCGAGAAGGTGTGTGTGCCTATGTGATGATGTAAGTTCCCCTGTGTATCCTGAAACACTTACTTGGTGGATGCCCCTGTGCAGGCAGCCTGGGGATTCTGATATGTGAGCACACGTGCAGGTGTCTGAGTCATGAGCGAGAATGTGTGGGGCACATGTGAATGTGAGCCTGCACATGGCTGAACATGGATGTGTGGGTAAGGGAGCACAGGCAAGCTGCACATCTCCTCCTTTTGAGTACAAGCTGAAAACTACCGTATGGGGAGGACCTTGGCTGACAGTCTGGCAGAACCAGGCATGTTTGCAGAAGATGAAGCAGAATAGACAACGTGGAAGTTATTTTTGTCTATCAGCTGAAGCTTTATAGAGACATCAACAAGCTCTTGTCTCATGCCAGCTTAATTCCTAGTTAATCAGCAGTCTGCTTGGGCAAAGGAAGGAACTCGCATCAGGGGCTGATGATGAGCCAAACTTCCCAATACTGTTTCGGGAGCCTGCAAGGAGCCCTCAGTATTGCTCTGCCTGCATTTGGCTGCATTGCTAACCACTGGGTAATGCTCTGGGACAGCTGAATGCTTCACCAGTTGTGTTCTGGGGGAAACCACTCCTGCATAGGGAATATGGGTTGGTCCTTTGGGTATCCCTCCTCAGCTGGTGAGCAGAAGTTTTTCTCGGCTGTGTGTGATTGAATTCCTTATCCAGGAAAGTTTCAAATGACCTAAATAATCCCAAGGCTTTCATCCTCTCTCTGGGAGCCCTTTCATATAATGTGCAAGTTGACTTCTGCTTGCTTCATTTCCATTACATTCAGTGAGATCTTCCTCTATCTGTGGTGCTCTATAGAAATACTGCTTCTTCCTTCCCTCATTCATGAGCAAAACCCCTCTTTTGCTCATGGGCTTTGTATATTGCAGCTGAGGGCCAGCTCACAGGGCAAACATTCCTAATTTCTTAATGCTCACCACAAAAAAAAAACAAACAAACCCAAACCAAACCAAAAAAAACCCAAAAAAACCCAAAAACCCCCCACCAATTAGAGAGACTAAGCTACTGTGAATTTCCTAGGTCTTGGAAAGCACCTGTGGGTGGTTGTTTCATATAGCTGGTGTTCACATCTTGTCTGTTTTCATGTTGGGTTTTTCTCATGATGAAGTATAGTGTGATTCGACCATCAAGCATTCAGGTAACCCCCAGCACATCAACTTGCCTCCAGCTATGCTAGGCAGACTGATCTCTTTTCCTTTTGGATGCTGAGCAGCATGGGGTTTATTTCATTCCTCCAAGGGAAGTGATCATCACAGGGTGGCTGTCGTGACCATAACTATGGCAGAAGAGCTTGTGTTAGATCATGAGCATAAAACGAGAGTCTTCACTGGGCTGTATCTTCTTTGATGAGCTGATACATTTGGTATCATCTACTAAATTTGATATCCTTTGCTGTATGTTATTAACAAACCTGTGAATTGGCCTGACACAAAACTGGGCTGTTCCCTTCCCCACGCTGATCATTATTATGTTACCTTACCTTTGTTTTATGGGCCATCAGCCAGGTTTCTGCCCACGTGATGGTGCTCTGTGCAAACCCATCTGGTGTTGCTTTCCTTTTAGGGTTCTGCCAGGCCATTTTCTCAAGGCTACGACAGTACTGGTGAGCTTCCCACTCTCCTTTCCTGTATTGATACCAGTTCATTTGTGTCCCAGATCTTTCCCAACTTCCCCAATAGAGTTTTGCCAATGGAGTTTGTCACTGTTACCACAGTAAGGCTGCAAGGTGCTGTAGAGGCAGAGCACATGTCCAAAAGTACTGAGATGAGTGTGGCTGGAGGGGAAAAGTTGAGAAGAGATAAAAACGGACACTGAGAATGGAAGTGGCTTGTATTGCTCCCCCTAACATGCTCTGATTAAGAGTTCCTCATCTCTCTTTGCTAGAAGGCCAGGTGAAATACTTCTGAACATTTTCCTACCTTGTTCCTTCTCAGTCCAGTACTCCAGAATCAAATACCTCCATTGCTTTCTGAAGCTCTTTAACTTGTTGTTAAAGAGCTTCAGAACAACAACTTCAGAACAACAACAACTCTTGTTGTCTACTCTGGGATCTTCCTATGTAATTTCAGCTTCTTTGGCCTAAGGAAAATGGAATGCAGATCCTGAGAATACTTTGATGGAAAGCACCTGGCCAAAGCCTGACAATAGGGGAACAGCTGATGTTGGCAGGAGGAGTGGAAGAAATTATCTGGAAATGGGCTCCTATTCTCTTCAACAGAGCAGTATTCCTGCTGGGTTGCTGGCCTTGGGCAGGTATTCCTCCTGATGGAGCCAGGCTAGCCAAGTTGTTTCCATGGCAGTCATCTGGACTGCATGTCCATGCAATCTCCTAAAGTCTCCTTCTCTCCTTGCAGTTCACAGTGCAGACTGCTCTGTGAGTATCATCAGGCACTGTGCTAAGAGGGGGCTGCATTATTTCACATGATCTTTTAGTGTGCTGGAGGGGAGGGTACAGATGCACAGTGACCTGTGAGTCTGAAAGACTCCAGTTACCTCCTGGTATCGAACAGGATGTGACATACTTTCCACTTTGGCTTGGGCAAATTGATGGCAGTACAGATGAAGCCCCAGCACTGTGACCAGTATATGTCCCTTACTGACTCTCTGAAGTTTGGTGGTATTTTAGTTTCACCTCTCCTGTGTCATCATTTATCCCTCTAAGTACAGTGCCTTTATGTTCTGCAGCACTCCCACTCCTTTTTTATTCTGCCTGCCCAACTGCAGCTCTTTTCCCCACCCCAGCAAAATGTCTTGTTGGATCTTTTCACCTGGAATGCTGGATATTTGAGGCTCTTTCCATTGCTAGCAGAGCCAGAGATGTAGTCAGGGAACCTAAGATCTGGCCAAGGATTCAAGTTTCTTTCTGGAGCAGTTCTTGTTCTTACAGGCTGACTGTGTGCCAATGAAGTCCCTAGGCTGGATGAGTGGAAGGGCTGGAGAAGGCTTAAGGGAACCATGTCGGTGAGTCAGACAAAGTTGTGGAAGGGAGGTGCGGAGCACAGACCATGGGTAATCACATCCCTTTCCTAGAAACTCCTCACTGATCTCCCTGTTAATTCCACAGTGGTCAGTCCCGAGCGAATGCGTATCCCATCTCTGTTCTGTCTCGCTTGGGGTCTCTGATATTAAATGGTGCCATGCAGAGAAGTGTGCCCCAGAGGAAAACATTCTGGCACCTAACAGACTGTGGCCATAACCACTGGAGAAGGGGTTGAGACTGATGGGAAGGGTGGCTCTGCTTCTGCCTCTCTAGCCTATTATCAGAACTTGGCAAATGTTCCATGTATTGTGGTTTGCCCATCTCTTCTTAAACCCATCATCTTCACTTTAAGTGACCTAGGGAGATGTTTATCACCAAGAAGTGGGTGGGGAGGGCAGAAGAGACATTTCTTGATCAAAGTGGCAGGTGAAAAGTGCTCTGGTATGTCTGCTTTGGTTCTATCCATCTTCATGTCAGGTTGAAGAGTACCTGTAAACATATTCCAGCTTCTCTGATTGCATCTGAGTAATTCTGAGCTCTGCCTCTGGGGCCTTGTTTACTCTTTGGGAAGTGGTCTTTCCAGTTCTCCTTCCTGTATCCAGATATGGTCCAGGACTTGCTTCCTCCTTGTGAGCCCTAAGAGTGATTAATAAGGACACACATTTCCTGGGGTTTTTTCACCCATTTTCTTAAAGATTTGCCAGCCAGTGGTAAGGAGACTGAGATAATAAACCACTGCAGGCATGTGAAGGGCCCGGGGGCAGCAAGTCTTGAAGAAGCTGTGACGCAGTTCCAAGCATACAGAGAACACAGGGCAGCTTACAGAGACAAATTCTGCTGTCAGCTGTAGGTTTCTTGCAGCTGAAGTGAAACACTGGGATCTGTGGTTCATAGTTATCCACACTGATACCTTCTCGGAGGTGACAATCCCATCAATAGCTGTTTTGGTCCTTCTGGCTCTTGTGAAGCATTTCTTTGCTCTCTCAAAGACCAAGAAAAGCCATCAAGTGAGCATCCTGGTAGACTTCTCATCAAACTTGAGACTTTTTGCCTCTCATATGGTTTATGTGAGATGCAGTGTGCCATGAATCTCAGTGTTTAAGTGGATGTTCTTTTACTCACCTTTCTCAAAGGGATCATGGTCAAGTCTTCCCTTGTAATCAGTTAGTCTGACCTAAGTACAAAGCTCAAGGCCAGCCCCCCTGTAAAAAAATAAATACTGACAGATGAGTGGCAGGGAGGTTTCCTGGGACTGCTGTGCTGCCTGCCTGCAGTAATGTCATGTTGCCTGAGCTCTTATCACCCAGTTCCATTATAAAAGCCATGTCTGGAACACATGTGTTTTGCAGTTAATCCTTTCTTCCCTGTTCCATCCCACAGGGGAATAATTGCCAGCAGTTTGCTTTCACTCCCATTTTTAATGACTCCTTTAAACAATTTGGTCCCATATTTAATATTTAGACTTAAATCAAATCTAGCATGGCATCCAAATCTCCTGCATATTCCTGTTTGTGGCTTAACTGAGTGTTGTTAACTGAACCAGGAGATACTGGCTGAATTTATTCTGTGTTTTCACCCTGTCGTTAAGACAGTGATAATTTCCTGGAGATACTGTGTAAGGATCTCCAAAATGTCTTGGTACTGAAATACTAGAACAATCAAATCCATAAAAATGATTCAGGAAAACATATTGTAAATCTTCCAGACAAACACAGCCCTCTGTTGAAGAGAGGGTGGCACAGCACTATATAGGTGCAGATATCAGCCCTATGGGGCATTGAACTAGAAGATTCAGTCTTTGTAGTACCACAGCCAAACTAGAATAATAGTCTGATTGCAGCCAGAAATATAGCCTTGAGAATAATCTCAATCCAAAAGACTAGAACCAAGTTTGAATGGACATTACATTCTCACAGCTGCTGAGTCTTAAACTTTTCTTGACTGCAAGGATGGGGTGTCCATTTTAATTCAAGTAAAGTTTTAGGTTGAGGAAGCCAAAATAAGTATGTTCTTTAGGGTTGTCATCCTTAGGGAGATGTTTGATTCTCATCAGGACTCTGTTCTCTCTTACTGCAGGGTGGCAGTTCTGGCTATCACTTGTTTGATTGAACACTCTATTTTTATTTATTTATTTTTTAAAATCAGAGTCTGCTGGGCCTTTACAATGAGAAGAAGATCTGGTGCTTTTGGACTTCTGTGTCCTTCATTCTACTTTACTGTAGAGATGGGTGACTTGACCCTGAAGCTTGGGATTTGGGCTGGGGCTCAGACCAGGTCTTGGTAATCATGGGCACCAAAGTTGAACACACTCTGAGAACAGAAGCTTAGAGTAATGTGAGAGGGAGTACATTGTTTTCAGCACTGATATAATGCTGAGTTGTTCTAGTGGCACGGTCCAATGATATTGAGGGTCATGGCTATATAGGAACAGTGTCTGAAGGTAACCCCACCCTGAGAAATCTGAAACAAACTTATACATTTAAAATCAGGCACTGAAAACTTTCTTATGATTTTTTTTCCTAATTGCTTCATTCAAAGAGGAAGAAGCGAGACTATTCTATCCCCGTTTTTCAGTTGTCTGAAGCACTGTGAAAATTCCCAAGTTCTGTGTTTCAATCTGTCACGCTTTGAGAGGGCCTGGGGACCAGGCACTGGGAGGGGTGTGCATCCCCTTCCCATCAGCAATCTTCACTCCTGCCTTCCTCCTCTTCCTCACCCCACACAGCTGTACCATCAGCTGGATCCCATGCTAAAATGCCTTGATGAACTCCCCGGTGCTGCCCCACATCCTGTGGGGACTTGCTGAAAGACATTGCTTTCAAGTACAGCCACTTCTCAGCTTTTTGATGAATTCAATTCCAGCTGCCACGGGGTAAACTCAGTCTCTGGTGCAGGGAGGCAGGAGGGAAGGATCACTGTGTGACTGCTGCACCCCATACACATACAGGAAGGAAAGATGGAGGAAAAAAAATAAGTGAAGGCAGAAAGTGGAGAGGATACCATTTAGTAACCTCTGAAACTGGGGTTAACCATATTGCTTCCAGTGAGGGCCATATCGTGCTTAGAGCCAGGCTCGTGTGAAGCTGGTGATAGCAGCCAGAATGCACCAGCTCACAAACAAACAAGCAGAGAGAGAAATAAAGGAAGGCAGGAAGACAGATGCCCCTTGGGCAAACACTTGTTAAATTGACAAACTTGTAGAAAATGATTAAGGCTCTGGCTGTTCCTAGTCCAGAGGGGCCCTGAGCTGCTGCCTCAAGCTAAGATACAAAGGTAGTTCCTTGGGAGCCTGCAGTGGACAGGGCACAGAGGGAGGTGAAACAATTACTGCCTGTCTCTAAGGTGCAGTCTCTTGTCAACTGTTATTTATGTTTCCCCAAATGTTGCAGGCTTCTTACAGGAAAAGCAGTCCCTGCCAATCTATGGCAAAATAATTGCAGCAACGTTTTCCTCCCTTCCTTCCTCCCTCCCTCCCTTCTTGCCATGTCTTACTCTCTCCAGCTCTGATTTATCTTGGACTCTTTTGATAATGAATTGTGATTTAACCTCCACTGAGAATTCAGATCTCTCACAGACGAGTAGGGCTGAGTGCTCACTTTTTCTTGGGACCCTGCTGTGAGCCCTGCTGGAAGCCACCCTTAGACAAGAGACCCAGGCCAGTGCAGCAGACTGTGCTGAAAGCATTTATGCCATATTTTGTCTTTTCTCCATAAGCTTGCAACCGAGGCAATATAAAAGTTCCTTGTCCTTCACAGCTGAAATGTACTTCCAGGAAGGATGATTACACACCTACTCTTTACTCCTCTTGAGGGATTACCTGTGCTTCTATATCTATTCTATATCTACCTGTTGTCCTTGCACTTGATTTTCTTTCATTGGGGCAGCAAAAAATCAAACCAAGAACCTCAGACTGGGACAGTTTGTGCTAATAAACAACTTGAAGCAGCCAGGGCTGAGCCTGTAATTGCTTAGTACAAAAGTGTGGTGCAGGGTTATAGTTGTGGTGAGCAGGTCCTTTACCAGGAACCTCATGTCTTCAAGCAGCCCCTGGGGTTGGTTTAACAGAGGAGCCTGTGCTCCCCTCTGTCAGTGGCACCACACAATCCAGACAGAAGGTAAATGGAAACAAGCAGAGACCTTTGCCATCTCTTCTGGCCTCTCTTAGAGCAGGGATGCTTTCAGAGAAAGCCATCAGCACTAGGACAGGGTTTCAAACTTTGGGCTTCCTCTCTCTTACTGTTTTGTCCACCACCCTCCCCTTCCCTTCATTCCAGACATGCATAAAGCCTGTCAGGAAAGGGTTAAGTGCTGCTTACCCCAGCCAGCTTTGCGTATTTAAAGTGAGTAAAGGTTTAATTACCAAATGATGACAGTGTCATATGGTTTTGGTGATGGCGCGTGGCATTCGATGAATGCAGAAGAGGGGAGGATGTGAGAAAGACACTGAGTGGCAGTGGGGAAGCGAGGAAGCTAAAAATGCCAAAGACAGTAAAACATCTGTAATTTGCAATTCGCTAGTGTTCGCTGATTGCTCATGGATTAAAGATTAAAATCTATTCTCTGGCAGATGGGGGAGAGAGAGAGGAAATTCTTACGAGCATGTTTTGCATCTGCATTTCATTCTGCTCCTCTTTACAATAATCACGGATGAGGAAATAAACCCAGATCTGGGCTGGCAGGAGGCGGGGAAAGCGCACAATATAGGCAGGACTCAGCATGCTTCTCCTGTTCGAGAAATGCCAGGCACAGAGAAGGAGCTGACATCAGGATTGCTCTTCTTGATGCCCGGGACTCTGTTTTGGCTGCGTGAGGATGAATGTTCCCATGAGGCTCAGAAGTGCCAAGAGCCAGAGCGAAGTCTTTCTTCTGGTCACCCCAATTCTGCATTCTGGGGTTTCTTTGATAGGAAGGGGACGTTAGCCATCTGTCCCGTCTCAAGGGATGACTGAGTCTGGCTACAGTGTCCATGACGTGATGTTAACGCTTGCAGGCAAACAATACAAGTAGAAATAATGTTTGCAAGTATAAATCATTTTTATAACTTCAGCTAATCAGAATCTGTCCCTTTTATAGGCATGATGAGCTCTCTCTCTTTCTCCCTCTCTCATTCTGACTCTCACACAGGGTTTCTCAAGTGTGCAGGACATTAAAAGAAAAATGGATAATAAAACTGCAAATACAAGGCTTACTCCTTAGAGGGGCTGGGTACTCATG
The DNA here is from genome assembly GCA_013398615.1 of Brachypodius melanocephalos. Taxonomy (NCBI): domain Eukaryota; kingdom Metazoa; phylum Chordata; class Aves; order Passeriformes; family Pycnonotidae; genus Brachypodius; species Brachypodius melanocephalos. The sequence continues at coordinate 7,097,955 of VZSR01003794.1, read as the reverse complement.
GCTGTGGTTGGCTTCACTGGAGCCAGCTTTTGTGGTGAAGCCCACAATTTGAAAAGTATAAGGCAACCTTAGGAGTTCACACCCCGGCAGCTCTTGTGGAGGTTAGGGCACTCTGCCCCTGCAGTGTGACAGAGCTGGTGGTCTCCTGCCTGGCAGATCTGCCTGGTCTGCAGAAATTCTGTTCTCTGGAATGAATAGGGATTATATCAAATGATCAGGATAGCACAAAAGGGCTCGCAGTTCCTGACCCTACTCCTGGCCCTAGCTCAGTTCTTTAGGTAGCTGTGGTTGCCAGGAAGGGCAACTTCTCCCTGCAGAAGTAAAAAGCAGTGTTGATGAGGAACTGTAGTTCCTTTCTGCTCCATTTGCCTCCCACTTCAAATACTGCTGGCTTAGCTCCACATACACCAACAGGTTTTTTTTTCTCCCATGGGAATAAAGTTTTGTTGGGTGTCTTTGGAAATGTTGTTCGAATATGAAGCTGCTACAACCTATCAATGAAGGTGTTCATTCCACAAAGAGCACGCATTGCCACAACATTTATTATATGAGCACACCTTTCTGTAAATTCATGGTCATATGCTTACCTCCATCTGTATGCACATACAGAGATGCTCCTAAATCCCAGCCCTCATCCAGCAAACCTATGCACTCTGACTATTCAAATACTATCATAATTTTGGGTCATGGCAGTGACATGAACATGCCAAATGGAACTTCGACTGGGCTGGGCACAATTGAAATTATATTTGCTGTGGTAGTGGAAGAGGACAGTGCCAGTGCCCTTGGAGTCCCTTCCATTACATCTCTATTGTGTTTTCATGTCCCAGCCTTAGCTGCCACCTCCCCATGCCAGGCTGGTGCCTGGGCTTTATGTGCCCCTGAAATAACCCAGTGTCAACCCAGAGTAAGCAGATTGTTTCACAGCCAATACCCAGGTCTTTGTAAAGTGTGAAGACACACCTTGTGTGGGGGCAAGGGAATGCTGAGCTGTAGTAGGAGGGGGCTGGAAGGATTCTGATGAAGGGAAATGCATTGGTTCAAGATGCATAATCTGATTCTCATATACATTTTTTTTTTTTTGTATGGGGAACAACTGGTAAGTGTTGGGATGTTGTTGAAATTTTTATTTTAAAAAAAATTGATTTTGTATTTGCATTTGATAAGTGGGAAGGAAAGTGCCAGAGAGAGAAAAGAATGTGCACATGGGGAGAAAAAAACCCAGATGTGTGGGCAAAAAAAGAGCCCAACATTTGATTAAGAAGAGGAAAGTGATCTCTTTGAATTGGGTCGCTGCTGTTGGACCACTGGGAAAGCTGAGTCTCTGTTTGCAAGTGATCTGTTCCACCAAGCGAAAAAGATGAGGCAGAGCAGAAGAAAAGCTGAAGAAAGATCAATGGGAGGAGGGGGACAGCATGGCAGATTTAATTAATTACTGCATATTAAAATGTTTGTTTACAGTAACAAACAGCTACAAGAGGTCTGATGTTAATTAATTTACAGCATTTTTCACCAGTCCCTTTGCCGTTGCTGGCAGTCAAGGAGGTAACACTGTGGCAGGTAAGATAATCTCTCTTTGGATTTACAGCAGCATCTTGGAGGTGAGCTGGGGAGGCAGGGCAGTTCTGACTGGCTGCTCTGCACAGCACAGGACTCAGGGATCTTGTCCAGACAGTAAAAGAGACATTTTTTGGTAGCCTGTAAATGGTGCTCCAGTATAATCTGGGAGCTGGGCAGGTGGAAGGCTTGGATAGGAACACCAGGCTTTTTGGGATGGGGTTTTGGTGTCTTCCTGCTGCAGAGGCAAGTGTGCTGTTGGGTTGCAGTTAACTTCCGTGTGAGTCCTGCAGCTCCAAAGAAATCTGGGCAGCTTCTGTGGTATTTAGGAATGTGTAATTTGATCTTTCCAGGATTGGCATGCAGAGAATCACTGCATGTGTGTGAAAGATTCTGGAGTGACGTGTTCTGCCCCAAAGGTGGATGTGGTCAGTCTCTGTGGGCACTAAGCAATTTTGTTCCAAGCTGGGATCACTGAGATATTGGTGGGTTGATACAAGAGGAGAGCAAACTGGGAACTGACTTTTGCAATTGGAATATGACTGAATGAGGGCATCTTTCTTGGAACAAATCAAAGTTCAGGCTCTAGGGGAATCTACACATGTGTTCCTCCAACCCAGTGTAGCTTCTCTACCTGCCCACCTTATGCTCTTGGCTCAGTCCTCACCTAGATGGCTTTGGAGGGCTAAGGAGAGATAGCATTTTTATATCCCTGTCCTGATTGTGCAGTAGGTATGTCTAGATGCCTTCAAAGGGGGTGAGAAAGTCTATGTGAGCTCAGAATATGGGCCAGGTCCTAAGTGCAATGTGAGCAGTCTTCAGAGGAAAAAAATCTCTGAAGTTATTCATAAAGCTCTGTGTGTTGCTCTGAAAGGACCAGAGTGCTCAGCAGAGGTCTGAGGAGCCCTTTCACACACTACATAATGTGTTTATGGATGGACAGTTAATTATGCACAGAAAGAACAAGGGTGAGTTTAAAAGCTCTGATCACAGATTCACTGGTGTCACCATTAGCAAAGAAGCAGTACAGGAGGTCTGGTTTTCACACCTGGGTGGTTCCTCAGGCTGATAGAGCTGTGCTCTTTTTCCAGTGAGCCCTTTGTAAAGACATCTGTCTCCTGCCTCTCTTGGTAGGTCTTTTACAACCATAAGGCTATTAATACCATGAAGAAGATAAGTCATATCTTACTCCCACCACCAGTAAAGGCCTCACAGCTGAAACCCCAGCTGGAGTAAATCAGCATTGTTTCCTGAACTCCCTGAACCTCAGTTGTGAGTGGCTGAGCCTCTGTCTTTCAGCTGCCTTAAGGCAAAAGAAGTCTTCTTCCACTTTTGGACGCTCCTCATCTGAGTTTCTCTGTGTGGCTGCAGGTGGGCTTTGTTCTTACGTACTTGTAGACCTTTGCTGTAATCCCATAATTGATCTTTGTAGTGGCCCTGATATTGGCCCTGTCATTTTAATTGGCAGTTAACACTTGTAATTTGTCCTGACTGTATCCTGCTGGCAATTAGCTCTTGTCACTGTGGTTCACTTCCAAGTCCTTGATACCTGGTGTTAAGAGGTCCTAACACTGGCCTTCTAAAACTGCCCTTTGCTGCTTGTAATTTGCCCAGCTGTAACTCTGGACATGAGCCCCTCTGCTCCATCCTGATCTCCACCATACCCTAATCCCAACATTAACACTCCTTGTAATCTTCCTTTCACTGACCTCTGCAATCAATCCCTGTAACTGAGAATCATAACAGTAATTGAATAATAATCAGCAGAAGAAAGCACTCTAGCAGGAAGACCTGCTGAAGCACAGGATTTAGAAGAACTGGGTCAACTTTTTAAATTCATGAAACATTCAGATTAATCTTTGTGAGTGCGTACAGATAGTCTTTACTGGGTGGGTGCTTCTTCGTGTCTCTCCATCAAGGCACCAAATAATTCCTACAACCCAAAGAGAAAATAGAAATATGGTGGGTTAAGGAACGACAAGGAGTTTTCAGGTGCTAAGTGTGGCAGGGTGAGAGTGAGTTTTTCTGTAAGTACCGTGTTGTTTCAGAGATAAGCCTGCAAGGCAGCAAAACCTTTGCTGACGAATGATTTCTCAAACTGTTAACCGGCTGAACATAGCTGAACATCTGGGGAAGACACCGGAGCAGCTGTTGCTGCTCTTTAACTTTCTCTCAGCTTTGCCTTTAACCAGAAAAGTGCTGGCAGAAGGCAACAAATGTGAAAAGCGGTGCTTTTCAGAGCAGCTGTATCCCTGCCCTGGATAGAGAAGTTGCACAGCCCTACAATGAGATCACAGACCATGGCACAGGGGGTATGTATTTGAACCTGGCAGTTTTAATGAGAAGATGATCTATGGCCTTCTAAGAGGCCCATAGACATATGTGGCTCTTGGTCCATCAGAAAATTCCTGCTTTGTGGCTATTTGCTCCTTCCATGGTTAATCCATGTTGCAGTAGTAAGGGCAGGTATCTTAAGTGACCTCAGATGTCTTACATAAAAATGAAAGTTAGCACATTCTCTTATCCTATGTGGGTTTTTTGTAATTTTTTATCTTGTTGGTAACTCTGTGTATGGTTAAGAGCAGCAGCTGCTCTTTGGGAGACTTGGGTTACTCTCTTTAACTAAAATAATACAGCACAGAACTCACCAGAGCAGGGAGGAGCCACACTGTTTCTCATGAGGGTTGTGGCTGCCAGCTCTGCATAGCTCCCACAACTGTCTTGGAGCAGTGGTGTGTTTCTTTTCTTTCCTAGTGTGTCTTGGTATTTCACTTTTCTTTTCTTCTTCTTTTTTTCTTTTTTCTTTTTATTTTTTTGACAGAGATAAATGATTTCTTTAGATCTGAATAATAAGTAAGTAAAATCAATATGCAGGTTGAATTGGAAATTCTGACTCAAGTTCAGGCACATTGAAAATTCACTTTGGAAAGTTTGTGTCAGTTTTGACTCACAAGGGTTGTAGTGGCATTTGTCAAGCACTTTCTTTCCCATTGTTTTGTTCTATGGACTTCTCGTTCCTTCTAGACTGATTTAGCATAAATAGAAGGCAGAGCCAACTCAGCCTTGCACTGAAGATGCAGTTGGAAATCAGAAATGGGCAGAAAGGCCAGCCTGAAGGTCTGAGTTGTGAGGCTTCTCTAGGTAAAAGAGAGTAGCCTTTTCCTCCAAGATCTCATCAGCTCACTAGACTGGGAGCTGAGGCTTTAACAAAAATTGTGACTTGTATGGGCTCACCATGTAACTGCAAGACTTGGCAGTATTTCCATCATCTGAGAATGTATCCAGAACATACCTGGTTTCTGTCTCCTTTCATTGCAAATTGTTGAAGCAGGTGCTGTATGTCATTAGTGATCAGTGCAGAGTGTAGTGGAGAGGGCTTTGGCCTTCCTGGGAGCCCCTGGGCACTGAGATCATTCTTTGTAATGAATAACAGCATACGGACACGGGGTGATCTCTGATTGCGCTCTCTCCCTGTCTGATGTCTGCGAGGTTTTTATATGAAATCAGTGAACTGCACTGATGTGTCTTAGTGGAGTGTCTGGAGCATTGCTCCTGATTTACACCACTGCAAAAGTGATCATAGACTAAGCAGGTGCAAATGTACATATTTGATGTAGACCTCTGCCTTCTTGGAGTGCTTTTGGAGTAACTTCCCAGTATATTTTTTGCCTGTAAAGCCTCTGACTCTTCTGTGAAGAGCAAAGCAAATGTTATTTCACAAGGAGAGTACAACGTCTCTCTTGACAGAGAGATCATGATAGAAATATAAATCTGTAGTAATAATACCAATAATAATAATAATTATTATTGGGTGATCTCCTGCTCAAGATTCTGACTGTGCAGGCAGTTACTCTGCATTTTGACAGTCTTGTGGCCAGCAAGAAAGCATTAAAAATGATGCAAGCATTTAGCATTTGTGAACTTAACTCTATAAACTTGATGGAGTGAAGACAATCTTTTTGTTCTGTGCTGAGCTGAGAGATACTCTGGCACTCTGGACACCTGCCATCTTCCTCCTACTGCCTCTTTTATGTCCTGCTGTGAATCTGCAGTATCTTCTGCAGTGGCAGCAGCTGGCAGGACTCCGGTGCCTTTACCCCCCCAAACAGCTTTCTGTATTTGTATATCACCTTGTGCTACATGGCCCAAGTTCCTGTGCAGGGCTCCTTAGGGCTCCTGCAGTGAGCGTGATAAATAATGACAATAAAATATGTCAACAATGAACAACATGACCCTGTAAATCATTGACAGCTAGAGCAAGTGTTTCCTCTTTGGAAAATAGTCACCCTCACGTCTGTATTATTCTTTCGTCTCTTTATTGTCTTTCCCAAGCTAACATTGGGCAACAGCAGGGTAAACACACCAGAGCACATCCACAGCTGAGTTGGGGTGGTGGTAGATGCCACTGTGCAGCCCCCTTGTCCCTAGGACACCCTCCTGTAACACCAAACTAGGTGTATTATTCCTGTAATCATTCAGTAGGCATATTTCTGAGAATGAGATCTGAGCCAAGAGCAGAAATCTAATTCAGGATCTCGGACGATCTTTCTTTCTTCTGACTGGTGGCCTTGGGCTCAGAGTGACTGACTCACACAAGGAAATGAGTGTGACCTGTACGTTGCTACTGCTGTGTGTGCACGTAAGGGCAATTGAGTTGGTTGATATCTGATGAAATCACTGATGACTTTTTGGTGACCTCTGATGCAAAGGGCACGTTTGAGACCAGGAGATTTTTATTTTTTTTTAATTTTTTTTTTTTTTCTGCACAGTGGTCTGTCATAAACAACAGCACCTCGTTTCCACGTGCTGGCTCTGCAGGAAACAGCAGCCGTCCACAATTTCAAACTTTCCTGTGTAGAACTTAGGGTCTGGACATTTTTTCAGCTTAAATCACTGTAGCTCCCTGGGAATCAAGGGAGTTGTACTTGTCTCCCCAGGTTGTTTCTTTAACAGGACAGATAGGCAGGATTGAATGTGTCTCCCTTTCCTACCTGGACATTGTATAGAGTCAGCAATCACAAAACCTCCAGTGGTGAAATGTGCTTTGAAAAGTCAGTGAATAGCTCTGGAAGGCCCCTTTTTGCATCCTGCACTAACAAATTAAGCTCCTTGTACCTTCAAAGTAAGATTGATAACTCCTCTGACATTTCATATTCAATATTCTGAATATTGAGAGGTGTGGGTTTCCCTTGAGATACCAATCTTTCTGCTTCTCTCCCCCTTTATCTCCAGAGAGCCTGCTGGGAGACTGAGGGGTTAGAGAGGGGGGAGACATGTAAGACTTGGGGTGGGGAAAAGGAGAAAAATGACACAGAGGAGCGTTTTCTTTTTTTTTTTTTTTTTTGACTTCATCAGCAGTGTCTCTCATTTCAGAGCCTGGCAAATGGAATTCTACTGCTCAGCCACGATGAATGATCCTGCTTCCCTACCCCATCCCCCCCCTCACCTCAGCAGGGTCATTCAAATAGGCTTCAAAACTAAAAGAAAAATAAAAATTCCTGTTTTTATGGACACTGGAATCTGTGATCTGTTTCAGCTGAGAACTTTAGAGAGGTCAGAGTTGGGAGGGGATGAGACAGAGTGAAATAAAGGGAGGTCAACAATCTGAAGCATACTTTTTGGTTTTAATTTGCCATGAGTGGGCAGTCCAAGTATTTGTCTATCCAGGTACCCAGGGGTTGCTTAAAGAATGAGAAACAGAAAAAAAAAATAGTTTGATTGCAATTCTCCCATCCCTTGAGGTTGTGAAAGGAAAAAGTAGTGGCACCTGGAGCAGTTGTGGATATCCAGAATCATAGTTCTGAACAGATCTTTTCCAGGTGGGATTTGTCCTAGCTCAGTTCACTCTAAAGAGGTTGGCCCAGATTGGTTTTCTGATCCAGCTTGTTAGATGCTGAATTGAAGATCTTAGATGCAGATTTGTAATGCTGTTTTCTGTCTTGTTAATCCTGGAAAGGAAATAGTCTGCAGCTCCTGCTGTAGCATGTTAATGTCTCAACTGATGTCACCCTTTGTGACCTCTGTGTCTCATCAAATCCACTTCAGCCAGAACACAGATGAAAAAGCTTCATGTTACCTTGCTCTGTCTCATCTGCTGCCTCAGCCAGTCAGATGGGGTGGTCTAAAGCTGGAACAGGTGGACAGGTGTTAAATTTTTTTTTTATTTCCCAAAGGAAGTGTGCGTGTAGCAATGAAATTTTAGTCTGGCTGCATCTGCCTGTGGTGCTATTTTGGTCCATGTTTTTGCCACTGGATTCATAGGATGTTTGTAAATGGACCCTGTGCCACCAAAGTCTGTGATGGGCTTGTCTCCAAATTGCTGCCTGTCCTCCATTATCCCCTGAGGACCCTGCACAGGTGCACATGCTGGCAGTCCAGAGCAAACCTGTGAGCAGGGAAACAGGCAGCCATGGCAGTGACATCCTGGGCCAAGAAGTGCTCTGATGTCAGCTCAGTTTTTCTGGTGAGAGTTTCCAGTGGTGCAGAGTGTCTCCTGTGCTGCTGAGAGATGTTCTACAGATGTGGTACAACTGGCTTTGCCTTGCAGTAGCTTGGGGGTGGCCTATCCCCTGTAACATAAAAGAAATATGTTGTCCAGTGAAGGGGGGGTGGATTGCAGCCTCATGTGTAAGAAAAACCCCTCTCTGCAGGCTATAGCCCAGGACAGACATTCTTTGCTCACTCACAGTAATTCACCGTCTCTCAAGGGACCCACTGAGCTTATTTAACAAAGGTCAGCTAAATTTTCTAGTATCCTGCTGTGAAAGCAGGATTAGCAGAAATCTTATTTATCCCTGGTATCCAGCTACTTGGCTGTTTCACTTCAAACTGCCATGCTGGCCCAGTCTGAATTTGGTGTGGTTGTGGTGGATAGGATCTTAAAGAACCCACTGGGTGCTGACTTGCAAGAGGTTACAGCTGTACCAGGAGGGCTGGATTTGGTTCCTCACTTTCCCTGCCCTGATTTTCCATGGCTGAGATTCCCTAGGTTTTGAGTCACTCAAGCTTTTCATCAGTTTGTCCAATTATAGGCGATTTGGGCCAGTTCTGACCTTAGAGAGGACTTGCTTTCAGATCCACTAGGGGCATTTGTGGCTCACTGTGTGTGCTTTCTGCTTGAGGGGTGTTCCATGAGTTGAGTTTGTCTGCCCTATTTTCATTGCTGCTCTTCATGGCCTGGTGGCCCCATCTCAGCTGGGGTTTGTGGTAGTGGGTGCTGTGTAAAATGCAGTGGGAGGTAAGGCTGCTCTGAAGGCTCTTTAGTCTAAAAGGACATGGCTGCCAGATTTGCAAGAAGGGTTTTGGTGTTTTTTTTGTCTGCTACATCCTCTTCCTGCTTGCTCCTATGAGATGTCTAATTTGCCTCTCCCTTTCTCTTTCTTTTATTGAGCTGTTGACTCTGTGTATCCTGTCTCTGGGATTCCCACCAGCAAACAGCGTGTGTTTCTAGCCTGTGGTGTGTGACATCCACCCCTCATCCCTCCTGCCCCAGATTTCACCAATGCCCCTGTCTGCAGCACCACACACCACCTGCCTCACCAGCCAGGCTATGGCAGCTTCTCTGGCTAGCTGAGGGCAAGTGAACACCAAAAGCCAGTGGAGTTTTTACAACTTCCCCATGACCTGGTCAGGGAGCTTGGAGCAGACCTGAGCTCCTGTTCTTCCAGGCAGCACCAGTGTCTCAGGCACAAGTTCACCCTTCCCTTCACAGCAATGGGTTCAACCTCTGACCAGAGATGTCTAAATGGGTTGTGGAGCAGCCACAGAAAGCAGAGTGGACTGTGGGTCAAGGCAAAGCAAAGGGTGACAACAGTGAGAGCTGAAAGTCTCCCAGCCCTTTGAAGCTGAGGCTGGAACAATTCCATCCTTCCCAGACTTCCACCTGCAGTCCCTGAGTGAGTGTAGCAGTAGCTGTCTGTTCTGTTGATATGAATTAAAAGCAACATGGCAAATGGTGTTTTCTAGATGCTGTAATTATCTCTGGAGAAGGAAACAAGCAGCAGCCCTTGGCACAGCTCTGATCAGCTGTTTTGGACAGGAAGGGCAATTGCAACTTCACATCTTGGGCTTCCTGTTGTTGATGTGCCGTGATACTCAGAGCAAGTGAGGCTGGGCACCATAAAAACTTGATCCTGGCACAGAAAAGGGCAAGATGGGGAGTCAAATTCCTGCCTTTGGGGAGAATCCAAGTACTGATCACTTCTAAAGTTAGATTTCAGTCTTCTCTTCAATTCTGGGACCAATTCCTGCTTTAAATAGACTCTGATGATCTTTCTACCAGAAAGGAAGGAGTAAAGATTTTATTCTGAACTTCTGCCTGTGTCAGGAATTAAAAATAAATCAATCTGTGTGACTTGAACTCATGGACCCGATGTCATCTAGGCCAGGAAATACTGTGTAGGTTGTGAGCCAGATGTGCTTTTTCTTTTAGAGGAAAGAGCTTCATGGTGGATGACACCCTGCTGGTGACAGTGTCAGTCTGTGAGTCAGATGTACAGCTAGAAGAGGCTGCAGAAATCTCAATCTGTGTGTCTTGACTTCTCACAGACCCCCAATACTCTGTGAAGCCTACTGTGCATCAGGCTTGAAGCCACAGTGACAAGAGAAGGAAGGATCAAAAACAGAGGCAGGCATCTAGTGGGCAAAACCACACTGATGGTTCCAGGCCACACTTAACTCTGCAAAATAAAATGAATGAAAGCATCCCCTCAGCCCCAGCAAAGGCGACCTAAAAAATGTAAATATTGTGTGGATATAAGTAATTACCAGCCTCATCTTCTTCACTGATGTTCCTTACTTGTTCCAAGCCTCCCTGCCAGTGTGGGCAACCAGGACAGGGAACCAGCATGCTGCAGGTGCTGTGGGGGTTTAAAGTAACACAGGATTTATCTATCCTTCTCTGTGTAGTCTTTCCTCTGGGATGAGTTAGTGTCCTACATGGCTCCAGTTGGGCTGTCTCCTGCAGCCCATGGACTGTCTTCATCTGTCCAGCTGCAGACAAAGGAAAGGAGACACACAGCACAAGGGAAGAGAGGTAGCCAAAGGAAAAACAAAAGGGAGAATACGAGGCAGACAGAATTATCTTTTTTTTTTTTTTTTTCCCTTTCCCTTTTTTTATTCTTCCTGTGCTCTGCCTGTTCCTGTCAGAGCTGCTGGAAATTGTTACCGACAGATCGAGTGTCTTCCAGTTTCTGTGTCAGGGAGTTTTGCCGATTCTATGAACCATGCAAAAGAGGGGTCAGGCAAGAGAAGGAGAGAGCAAGAGAATGACCAATTCAGCAGAGCTCTGGCTTTATCACTGATCTGGTCAGGTTCACTGGGTTTTAACTCCATGAGCCAGTCAGGCTTAGAAACTCACACCTTTGTTATCACCTTTCAAGAGGAGGGAGCAGGGCAGTGTGAATTCTCTGGGGTCATCAAGAGAGGCAGGGCAGAGATCATCTCCTGTAGCAGAAGCTGCCTTGCCCTCACCCTCCACAGCATGCCAGACACTTGGATGCTCTCTGTCAAGATTTATCACTATTTATTACTTCACAGATCAGAGTGGGGACAAGAGTGGTCTGCTTTTGGTTCTGCCATGTGTTCTCATGGTGGTAATAGAAGCTGTATCTGTACAGGTCTAAAAGGACAGACCACCTCCTGGCTGCCCCTCTAAATGCCTTGTGTGTGGGCTACATACAGCTTGTCTTGGTCTGTGTGGCCATGACCTCCTGTGCCCGGTGCTCTTGGGTGCTCAAAAAGATGTGATGCAGGCTATGCACTTCCAAGGAATGACCTTGGAGTCTTGTACCTGACTGTATGAACATATCCGAGCATTTTGATGCTCACCATTGCTCTACCTGCATGTGGAGATTATATTGGACCTGACAGTATTGTCAGTCATGCTACAGGTGGCAACTGAAAGGTGAATGACAGTCACTGGAAAGATCAGGCTAAACAGAAGTGGCAGACTGGTGTAAGAAACTGGGAAAATATAATTGAAAACTTTGCCAAATCCTTTTCTGGGAACAAAAATAAGGAACAGGAAGCCTTGCAGCAGTGAGATGCTTGGGCAATTTTTTTTTTCTGCTAGAAGCTGGAACCTGGTAGCTATGACAAATGAAGTGTCTTGTGGGGAATATATTACTGCAATGGCAAGTCACTTTTCTGGGAGCTTAGGACTGACTGAGCTTGAGTGGAGATTTTGAAGGTCTTAGTTGTAATAAAGTCTCTGCTGGTCTGGATTAGTTCATGAAATCTGGGAATCTTGCTTCTTCTCACTGATGAAGTTTTGCTCAGGTAGCACTGGTGTTGGATGTGCAAGCCCTGAAAAGAGACCTCTGTCTGCAGAAGTAGGTTCTGTATTGTCACAACTGCCTGCAGAGTGGAGATACAGAAGCTGAAACAGCATTGCTCAGGGGAAGACAGCAGCTGTAAGCTGACAGGCCTTTGGGATTCTGTTCTCCTCCTGGCTGCCAGGGGCCACTAAGGTGTCTGAGTGCCTCTATTTCCTTTTCCAGAAAGGGTCTGCAGTGACTCCCCTGCTCCAGAAAGGCTACAAGAGATGTTCTCCTGCTGCAGCCAACTTGGGGTACCAGCTCAGGAAGGATGTCCACAAGGGGCCCTCCAAATCATGTGTCAGAGGCCTGGGATCCCCCCAGCACTGCAGTGCTCTGCATAACTGTTCAGCTGGCCAAGCAGGCTGGCAGAACAAGCAGCCAGTGCCAGCTCTGGGGACAGTGAGGTTAGGGAATGATGTGCACATTTTTGTGGTGGCTTTGGCAAGAACAGTGCTGAATGTGGAGATTCCAGAGGACGTGTACAAATAGCAGTGGGGCTGGTGCTCCTCTGCAGGCCGGTGGGAACTGGCTTTCCTGCTGATCACTGGCCTGTGTTATTCCATCATCTTGCAGAGAGTGCAAGATATTGGCTGGGCGTAAGTCAGTAGAAAAACTCCCCATGTTGCTCCAGGAAGGGGTTTCTAGAATTTGGAAAGTGGAGGGAGACTGAGAGTGATGTCAGCTGACCTTGCTTTCACCACCCAGAGAAGGCACAGAGGGATGGTGGGCATCTCTGTGTGGAGCTGTATGGGCTGCTGCTGCTTGCTGTGGTGGTGTAGAGGCTTGGGCATGTGATAGGCTTTGTACAGAGCTTTCCCTTGCCCAAAGAACTAACAGTCTGAAGTGGCATGGGATTGATGACAGTTGTGTCATTGAATGAGTAGGAGAATAGAGAGTTTATGCCTCCTGGGCTCTAAATAGTTAATTGACAAAACTGAACAATTAGAGATCACCTCTGGCAAAAGGCATCTCTGGGTCTCTCAGCTCCCTCCCTTAGGGCAGCACAATATCTGTGAAGGGTATGGGAATCAAGGGAGTGATGGTAGTGGTGCTCACAAAAGCTTCAAATGGAGCTGCACTGCAGAGGAGAAGTGATAATCTGATAGCTGCTGATTTTCCCTGAGTAACTTTGGTTTATGGCTTCTGATATGGTGGCAACCAGGCAGGAATATGCTGGGTGCTGGTAGATAGGGATTTTTGGAAATGTTATTGCTGGGGCAGATTATAGTTTCAGCTGAGGGTGGGATGTTGTTGCTGTAGTTGCTGTATAGCTGAACAGCAGCCTGGATCCTGTACTGCAGAGGTCTTGAGCAGAAAAGTGGGGGGAAAAAAGATACAGCAGAGTGGGTGTGATTTGGTCCAGGTCAGTAATAGAGTTTGGAAACAGTCCCAGACCTCCTGACTCTAAGCTTCTCATCTTTCTTCAGGTTCATCTCCCTTGGTGATTAGTCACTCAGCTGTGGCTGGTTGAGAGTATCCTGTATCGGGATCCCCACTGAGGAACTGTAGCTCTGAGTGTTCTTAGCTTGTGTCGTCTAAATAGCACTTAACTGCATTATGTGTGAGAGGGGTGGCCTAAAATATCAGCAGGACGTATAATGGTGATGGGCTGTCTGCCCATCTGAACCTTTTTTTCTCCAGTTCTGTTTCTTTTGCCTTCACATTCCTTAAACCACCCCAGAAGGTGACAGATTAATATTCCTTGCTAAAGGAAAGACTGCAGGGTTTTTGGAAGAGGTCTTTGTCTTCTCTCTGGCATTGCCTAGGCTGGCCGTTGTCAGCAGGAGAAAAGAGCTGGGTTCACTACTTGGAAGGGCGAGAAGCAAGTGTTTGAGTGGGTGGTTAAATCCTCGGGGGATTTGTTGGACCCAGCTTAGAAAAACTTCAGGGAGTTTGTTCCCCTTCCTGTAGCGATGTCACCCTTGCTGGGTCCTGTTTTCTGATGGCTTCTGTGGTGCACTGCTGATTCCCAGCTGTGCTGCAGAGTTTCAGAGGTGTCCAACATCCACTACAGAATATGTAGAAACTGAAGAGCCAGCTCTTGAATTTGGGTAGTTGTGGGCAGCACCAAAGGTAATTTGATATGCAAAGGGTCTTTTAATATTGGTGCTTGTTTCAGAACAACTTGCATTGTATCTTCCAGCTTTTTCTTCACTGTGAGAAGAGCACAAAGTGAAAGCTGAGATTTTAGTTTATTTACTTGTCTCCAGTGCTCTTCATAATGACTGCACATGAGATGTGGTAACTCCACAGGGAAAAAGAGACTGTGTCAGCAAACATCCCAAATCAGATAAACCTTAAGCAGCTGAGATTCAGTGCAAAGCACATAGATGCCAGTTCAATTCCATTGTGATCAGCTTTGCATTTTTCATGCTTTCTTCTCATGTGTTGATGCTCTGTTTTCACAGGGTCACCCGAAAATTTGGACTTGATTTTAGAATTGCAGGCTTTGGATTTCAGAAGATACTGATGAGGAATGCAGAGACAAGCAGCTTTTGGTGGGAGTCACCCAAGTTTGGGTACTGAAGATGGCTCTCAAGGGTGGTGTCTTCTGAGTGTGAGATCATGAGCAACAGTGACATTATACGTGGAAAAGGTGCATGTGGATGGCCTGGAGCACCTACAGTCTGAAACAGCTCTTAAAGGTCTGGAAGAAGTGTGTGCAGAGCAGTTATGAAGAGGAGAAGGAGAGACCTATGGTCTGTACTTATAAGCTGGGGGAAACTTCCATTATATGGGCATTACAATTAGTAGGGGGGGTGTTTGTCCAGAAAGTGTGTGAGAGGAGCGGGGGAGTCAGGGAGGGGAGAGAGCTGGCGGTGATGGGAAGGAAGGGAGGGTGCCCTGACCTCTCCTCATAGCCCTGACTGTGTCCCCATCTGAAGGTCTGGCATATCCACTCTCACTACTTAATGATAGTGACATTACCCATCCGCCCAGCATCGCGGGGCTTTTGTCTTCATTCAGGCAGAAATGAAGTTCTCCTGGGCGCACTTATCAATCACTGCAAAGCTCCAGCTGTTCCGGAGCCTTTGGATCGACTTCAACAGCCGTGCTTACAAATTGTCTCTGAATAGCACCGAGCTGAGACCCCCTTTTTTGTCATTGTCTTCCGACAAATGTTTTTTTTCGGCAGCCTTTCGCAGACGTTGCCGGCTGCCTTCTGCCGTGGTGATTGAAAACAGGCCTGTTTTGCATTCTCCTGTCGGAGTCCTGGGTTCAGGGAGCTGTCCCTGAGTGCCACTCCAGCGAGTGCTGTGCCAAAGACAATTACATGCATAGTTTTGCTGATTGCATTAAAATCATTAGAATGAAAGATTCTGAAATCGTACATTAAGGGGGGAAATTAGAAAAAGCTTCAGAGACAGACAGCAATGTCCCCAAAGTGAGGGCAATACAATTAGCTCAAATTGTGTTACATACACACAGACTAGGAGTAGCTCCTGTAACAAATGACCTTATTATTGCTGCTCCCTCTCTCCCTCCATTCCTTTTCCTCTCCTTCACTCTCTTCTCATTCCATTTTCTTTTCTCTCCTCTGAAACTTCTTCGGCCAGCACCGCTCTTCTTCTTAATCTTCTGTTCACTTTTCTCCCTTTCTTTTGTTTTGAGCAGTGGCTGGGAAAAGGCAGTCGTGGGATCCTGGGAATGTAATACTTGGATTTCAGAGCTACTTTGCAGGCCATTTAAGAGGAAGTGAGCAAGTACAAACTCCAGAAGTTAATTTTCAGCTGAGCAAGAAACTTTTGCTCTGCTGGGGAACAAGGAAGTACATGACTCCAAAAGCTGTGTATGTGCACCAGCCATCAAGAAGATCAAAGCATTCAGCTGTCTAGCTATACTGCATAGTCAATGCCAAGAAGGAGACTAGTGCCTGAGGTGGGAAATGTTCCTGCATACCACAGGTACCAGCGTGGCAGGAGGTGCAGAAAGGTTAATTCTTGAGGGGAGTGTGATACTTATCCAGTATGAATTCTGAGTTGTTGACAGAAGTCACATTATGGCTCATGGGTCATCACCGTTATCATGCTGTAAATACACTAACAGAGAGAAGTTGGCCAACTAAGAGTGCTTTACCTGCGTCAGTCAGTGACTGAAATCCACCCTCCTCAGCTGGTATTCAATGTCTTAACTGGAAAAGCAGTTCTGTGTTATTCTGTACTGTGACACTGTACAGCTTCTCTGCTGGGACTTGGGGTAGTTATGGTACAGGCTGTTTCCAGTGTACCAGCTTGCAGCAACCTGTGTCAGCTATGCCTGTGCATCAGCTTGCCCTGTTTTGCTGCTGGTACTTTCATTCACACATGATCTGTGTCCTGCTATAACATTACTCACTGTAGATCTCATCTTTGCACCCACTTGCTGCTTCCAAAGAGCCTGGACATATTATGCAGGTTCTGTTGAAAGGCACGTTGAGGTACAGAGCACAATGGCACACATGTGGCAGTGGAGCAGCACCACTGGTCCAGGCTTTGCCTTCTGCTTTGCTATTTTCACTGCTCAGTGGTATCCAGGGCTGTATTCAGCTGGCCTAAATTCTGCCCACATTTCTGTGCCAGGCTCCTATCAACTGACTTTGGATCTTCAGAGGAGCTGATGTTAGTAGGCACCTCTGCACTAAGGGATTTGAAGACATCTGTGCAATGTCCTGAGTATTTATTGTCATCGGGGTGGATTTTCCTGCTAACCTTGTGATCACTGACTTTAGGCTCCAGTTTTGCTCTCTGGGGTGTAGGGTATTGTCTTTCCTCTCAGTTTATACTCTAGCCCAGGATCTTGTTCCTGACAAGAACTACTGGGGCAGACTTAGGGGAAAACTGTAACAAAGGGGAAAGCAGCCCTAGTACTACCCTGATGTACTTAGATGCTTGGAGCAATCTGTGTCTTGGGGATACCTGACCCCAAGGTGGTGTCTTTGTATTACTAAAGTATTAATAATAGACATTCAAAGCACTGCACATTGACAAGGCACAGTATAAACATCACATGAGAAGATGTGCCTACTTCTCTTAATAGAATACAATTAGATGTGATGAAGAGGGAAATAGGTTGTGTACTCTTGTAAAAGTTTATGGGGAGAAGGAAGCAGAGTAGGTTGGTGAGACAGTGGGTCAGGGACCACAGTAAGTATAAAAAAACAATAATAAGGGGAAATGAAGGTAAGAGTGGGAAAAGATAGAAGGGAGCAGATGATGTATCAGCAGAGTGAAGGTGGTGGAAGATTTAAGTTGCTTTACTAATGTGAATCAAAATCGTGGATGGACTGTGTGGGACAAGTGGAGGAGTCCAGGAGGTGAGAGGGGGGATGTGAAAAAGAGAATGGATTTGTTATGATAGGGCAGCTGAAACTGGAGAGCAGTGTGACAGAGGTGGAGAAACCAGGCAGCAAAGGAAATGAAGCTAAAAAGACCTGTTACAGACAGAGGAAATGAAGTGCTGAGTTTATTGGCTTTAAGGAAGAAAGGGGTGTATAAAGTAGATAAGGAGATAGATAAGGTAGACAAGGAGAATTGGGTATTGGAAAGACAAGAGGTACAGGCTTGAGCAGTAAGAAGAGAGTAAAGTGAGGGAAGGGGGACAGGTGAGAGTGAGGAGAGGAAAGGAATCTGGCTTGCTCCAAAGTTCAAAGGGAATATGAAGATGCTAAGTAGAGGAACAGCAAGCTGTAGTCCAAAGATGACCTTAAAAACAGGGAAGTCAGATGCTAGAAAAGTGCAAGTCTTCAAGGATATATCAGCAGTCAAGACTACTCTCAGCAGGACAAACCTGACTGGAAACAGCTGTCCCTTGTGGGGATTTCCCCTGCTTGTTTTAAAACTTAACTCACAGGAGGAACAACCAAGAGTCAGTGGGATTTGTCTCAGTTACTCCCTTGGAAGCACCATCCTCCTTACTTCCTTTTGTGGCCAGTTTTCCACTTTCTCCCCAGCAACTGTTAGGCTGTAAGGGATGTTGTCAAACTTTGGCATTGACTCCTTTTCCTGTTGGAGGTGAAGACTAACCTTGGCTTTTTCAGAGCATGGTAGGAGACATTCATTCACACCCAGACTCTCCCTGCTGGCTGGAGAGTTGTGTGGAGTCTACTTGTGAATGCCATGTCTAAAAATGGTCGAGCTGTATTCAGCCTCCGAGGGGAAGCAGCTGGAAAATCAGATTGTGAAGTATTTAAGACTCAGATACTAGATTCCAAGACAAATTAATATTCAACAAATGGTGCAAAGCAAAACTTAAAACAATGCCATCAGAAAATGCTCTTTGACTCTCCTCCACTGTCTGGCCTATGTCTTCTCTATACACTTATCATAACGTGCCCTCCAAATTTAGAGGTCCTGTCTTGCTCTCATCCAGTGCAGACTCTTCTGAGACAATATGCACTTTTGTGTAAGATACCTTCTTTCCAGAAGCATGGGAGAAGGTCTGAAAAGATCACTCTCCCAGGGCAAAGTTAGCCTGTGTGCACACCTGTCTATTCTGCCAGAAATTCCACTTTTAATATGGCTTGTGAGGGTGGCTGACTCCTTGTTTGCTTGGAGATGAGGTGCAAGAATGGAAGGGCATGGACTGCAGTGCACTGGGGCCAGCAAGAGCCTGGCTCGATCAACTTCAACAGGCTTTGGATCAGGGCTTGGGAGCTGGTGCGAGTAGGCTGAGAAGGGATGTGGTCTATGGCAGGATCACTGCAGAGAAAGGATGGTGCTTTACTGGGGGTGGAAAATGGAATTGTCACCGTGGAATGAATGAATTGTACAGTTTCTCTTTTGTAACCCAGGGAATAATTAAGATAGATGGGTAGATGAATTAGCTGTCCTGCAAGGTCAAAAGTGGATTGCCTTATTACTCTATTATTTCACTGTTGTGGAACTATCACCACTAACGCCTTTTTCATGATATTTTGTACATCGCACCAAAAAAAAAATAAAAAAAGGGGGGAAAAAAGAAAAAAGGGGGGGAGATACAAATTGATCGTTTGCCGGTGAAATCAGTCTTCGTCATCGCCAGCAGTGCTTGGATTAATGGGATTGAAGGCTGCTGGAGGTTCAGGCAGAGAGACGGGCGGAAAAACAAGAGAAATTGGTTTGCACCCCTGGGAATGGAATTGATGTGACTTGCACAGGGCTGCTGCAGCAGTGGTGGCTGCGATGCTGTGATGCTGGTTTTTAAAAAAAAAAAAAAAGCCACAGAAGGGAGATGGGAGAACAAAATAAATCCCTAGCTGGAATACTGGGTCGTTACGAACATGGATGATAATCTTCTAGCATGTTTGAGAGATCCAGAAGAGCGTGTTTGCTAGAAGCCTTTAGGAAACAATAGAGTACAGTCTTTGAACAACACAGCTGCTTTCTGGTGGCCTTCTGCTGTTTCTGTGGGGTTTTAAAGATGAGGTTTGGGTCAAGCACTGGAAGCTGGACATTATTCTCATTACTGGCAAATACTCTCAACTCTACACAGCCGGCCATAGAAATCTTCCAAATGGGTAAAGCCACCATGTGGACATAATAGAAGTAGAGGACCCCAATGATAGACATGGTTGTAGAATGACAGAAATGATGGAACCAGGGACATGTTGATTAGGTCATTGTGTCGTTGGCCTGACAGTCACAGAAAGAAACACAGTGGAGAGGAAAAGTTGTCGTCTTCCCATTTCCAGTGCCAAGAGGTGACACAGAGACACCTGTTTGCCTCTGATTTTTTTTTTTTTTTGCTTGAATTCTAGCAAATAAGGATTTTGAGAGCTCTGAACTTCTGAACGGGAGACAGCTCCTTTGCTCACAAGAAGTTCTGCTTATACTTGGCATTGTGATTAGAGCTGGTCACATCTTCCTCCAGCACCACGAGCAGAGAGAACCCGTGTCCATGTGCAGTCAGTGTCAAGGGTTATCCCTGTGGACAGGCACTCTGTCTGTGTTTGCCCAGTGCTAGCAGGTGATGGTGCAGGGTAGGTAGCACAAAATTCGGAATTTCAGGCTATGCTTGACTGCTCCTAAGCAGCAGTGTGTGTAGTGTCCGATTAGCTTAAAAGCAGCGCTGTTAAAAATGGCTTTCCAAACGTGGGGCTGGGTCTGAGGAAGATCACATCAACACAAGACTTTTTTTTTTTTTTTTTTCTGTGAGCTAGAGATCTTGCTTCCTCAGAAATATTTTCATTTTATGCTGCTGCCTTTTGGTCAACACCGATGCCAGTTTTGAGGAAATCTGTCTTTGAGACTGAAAGAGGGAAGCCCAGATTATTTCTGAAACATTTTGCATGTGGTTTAAGATTGAAGATACCAAGCTCACAGCTGTGTTCCATCCATGGACAGTCAAACCAAGACTGGATGTGATTTTCCAATTCATGACTGGCTCTGGGAGCATTTCCCATAAATAAGAGTATCTACAATGTAATAGTGTGCAGGGCAAATTTCCACTTTGTTTTACCTTGCCTTGGTTCCTCAGCTACACTCTTGATTATGCAAGATGATGTTTTAAAATTGGCTATGAACTCTAGGCCATTTATATGTCTTTTACTCTTGGAGAGCCCTCTTCTATTGATGTTAAAATTTTTTTTTCCAGGCTTGTAAATCCAGAATAGCACAAAAGTAGAATTATGATTTCTAATGTGTAATATAGCTGTGAACTGTTTTAATCTCAAAGACACATTAATTCTGAAGCCTAATGAAGACAATTTTTATCTCAGACAACTAACAGGTGATGTCTGGACAGGTGGAAAGCCTGACCATCCCATCCAAGATGTCACTTGACAAAGGAAGTATTTAAAAGAAAATTCATAAAGTGGCATCTGCATCCTAAAAATTCTCTCAGCATCTTTTACTCTGTTTTGTTCTGTGCTTAATGCACAGATAGAAAAGACTAGAGGGGAACTGGAAAGCTCCTTTTCCAGCACTGTGAACACTACAGAAGCAAGGCCTTAATGCAAAACATTACGGTGTTTGCATCAGGCAACTGTCTCTGCAGATAGTCAGGGTGAGCTGAGCCCATTTACTAGAGGGAAGAGCAGCTGCTGCACGGGGCCACTGCTGCTTTCTGCTCTCAGATCTGCACTGTGGAGCTTGCCTTCTGCTTTCCTGATGAGACGTCCTTGCGTGTCTGAGGGGGCAAGTCTGTCTCTTAGAACATGCTTTCTGAACTGTGAGCTTCTGTGCTGGGTAAAGAAATTCTTTAACCCTTCTGTGCTTTAGATGAGCCTCTTAACCAGTAGGATTTTCCAGAGCATCTATCACTCTTGGATTTGGCCCAAAATACTTTTCCTGCATTGCACAGGACAAAGCGCTAAAGGATTTCTGAGTTACAGCTGTAGGGCTCAGAGATCTTGGTCCTTGTGATCAGAAACAGGGAGACAGGTAAATGTGATGGATGATCCCCTGACCACAGGCTGTGTTGTGTACCATGTCCATGGTGGTAAGGACTGACATCTGCCAGGAAGGAGCAATCAGCAGGATTGCTAGAACCAGCTCTAGCACTGCAGGTCTGTGGGACTGTGATATGGCCTGGGGAAGCCACTACCATGAGCTTCTACCGTGCCCTTTATCACTGGGACCTGCAGGGTGGGCTGGCCAGTTCTGGAGAATTCCCCACTGTCAACATCCCTGTCTCTGCTTTATTTTGGGTGATGAAAGAAGACAGCTGGCTTGTCTCCCAAATGAGGAAATTACTTGTGTTGGTATCACATGGATCTCTGCTTGCCTTTCAGGTGCAATTATGAACGCCAGAGGAAGGGTTTTGAGACAGCTCTGTGAGTGTTTCACACTCAGTTCCACATATGTGGCAAAATAAAGGAGTAATTCCCATTGGTGGTTTTACAGCTCTGCTCTATGATTCCTTCTTTTGCCTCTTACCACTGGCTCTGTGACTCTCATCATTGGTAAATTGTGTTTTGGCTGAAAACGAAATTTTTAACCAAAAACAGTGATGCAGGGAAACTCAAGGTTCTTTTTTTCCCCCTAACATTTAGAAGCACAAGATGCATTTATTTTCCCCATTACATTGATTATTTTGAAATTTAAATGCAACTCTAAAGAGTAGTAGAAAGAAAAATCTAACACTATATCACAAGAACTAGCTTGGAGTGAAACTGCATTCTGGTTGCTGCGAAACACATAATTTTTTTCATTTTGCCAAGACAAAACTTGTCAGACTGATCCTTCCTTTTCCTCCCCATTTCCAGGATACTATTTTTTGGATAATTATGTGGTTTTACCATTGAAACTTATGGGGAGAGACAGCCAGTACCATTAAGAAATAGACCTGAGTGAATCTAATGAGGTGTTTCTTTACCTTCCTGTCCTCACAGCTGATAGAAGTTCAGTGTTGGACATTCACAGCTTTTAAAACTGTTCCTATGAGGAATAAAGCTTCTCTTTGAAGCTGAGGCTGTGATTATGTCAGCTGAATGTGATCAGGTGTGGATAGAGATAGTGCTAAAGACAATCTTGGGGC
>VZSR01003794.1:7057396-7075545 GCA_013398615.1 Brachypodius melanocephalos | reverse complement strand
ACAATCAGGTATGCTTGACCTCTGGTGGAAATCAGTGTGTTGATACCAGGGTTTTTCTTCTTTAACACAAGCCCCAAGTTTTCATCCTGTCATGTGCTCTTCCTCCTACAGTATTTGCACACACTACTGCATGTCTGAATTTGACTCATTGGTGATGGTTACTGTTGTTATGATTTTTATGGTTCTGCTTAATCAATGGGTATTAATTAAGTTAAAACTGCATGAGTAGAAAAAAAGTGAGCAAAAAAGGTACTGAAAATACAATTCTAAACTCACAGCTGCACCTTTGAAAGCTGAAGTAGGCAATTTGTCTGCTAGGTTACAGATTCTGGTTATCATCTCTGGGAAATTAAAGGTATTACTTTTACCAGCAGGGGAGCTCCCATATTTTCCCATTAATGCAATGGAACCATATTGAAAATGACCGATACTCAAGTGAAGTTGAGACAAACTATATTCCTTACTTCACAGCAAGAACTCTATGCACACGACCTTTGGGAGGAATGAGAGCAATTGTTGTATTTGTATTTTGACAAAAATGCAGGGCAGACCATGTGATGAACAGATTCTTATTTGGTGATGATAGCAACGAAGCAGTATTACAAATGTGGAATTTTTGTCACTGGATGGAAAGCTCCAGATCTGTAGCTTGAGGGGTGGGGAGGTGAGATTTCAGCCCAATGGGGCTTTGGGAGGATAATGTGAAGGCATCAAGTTAAAAATGTGGCCCAGAAGAGACAATTGGTCCTACACAGAAACAAAGTTTAACCTGCATATTTCCCATTTGTAGTGAAGCATATATATTGTGTTTGGATGGACCTGTGTGCATTTCACCCTTTGAAAGGTTTAATGACTCAGTTTATGTAATTTTTCTTTATGCCACTGGCACTCCACTATAGACCATTGTTCATGATCTGATGGAAGAATCTGGGTGGACTCTGTCCATGCTCTGAAACAATTATTCTGCTGTCCTGGTTACACAGTTCTGGGAAATAGCCACGTAGATTTGTGCCTATTATACCAGCTGCATACAATGAATAAAATCTGTCAGTGTAACAGGAACATGCAGAACAACTGGCAGCATGAGCAAAAAGCAATGGATCCCACTAAATTCTACCAGCAAAGACTTTGGCCCTGTGAGAGGAGGATAAAGAGATTTCGCAATTGCAGGTGGAGAAGGAACTAACTTTGTAACCCCAGGCTAACCAGGGAAACTTCCTCATCACCAGTGTTGCTGCTCCTTGACCAAAAAGTCATCAAGACCATTGACGCTGTGTCTCTCTACATATCTGAGGAACCCCTAATTCTTGCTGCTGCCTTCCATAAGACAGCAACACAAATGTGCTTCAATTGGTTATGAAATCTGGATTCAGAAATGCCAAAGCTGGGAAGCAATTTGCTTAAAACATCTTGTTTTTCTTTCTGAAGAGAAGGTAGATGTAGAATGACCTGAAAAAAAATCCGCCTTTCATTGCATTTTCTCAGGGAGAAACGTTCTGAACAAACAAGTCTAAATACTGTACTTCTCTTAATTTTTTTAACAAAATGCCTGTATTACTTAATGAAAAGTGTCATAATTTTAATGCTTAACATTAACCCACCCCCAAACTTAAAGAAGAATTAATATTTCAGTTTTAATAGAGAATTTTTCAACTTATGGAAATACAGCCTTTATATGCATGCTACAGCCTTTTGGTTAGGCTATTTTGGTAATATTTTTGGACACTGAGGAAGGGGAATCACAGGAAATTACCCTTCTCCCCATTTGCTTCTCAATTTTTTTTGCAGCTAGTATTGAAGCAAATGTCACTGATGTGCATATACCAGTCACTGGTGATCTTAATACTCTATTGCTACTGGCCTAATACATGGCATTGGACATATCAATCAGCTTCACTGTGAATTGGTTTCTTTAATTTGAATATGATTATCAGAAAAATTAAGCCTGGAATTAGCATCATGAGATGATCCAGTCATCTCCCTGCCCTAGGGTAAGACCCATTCTACCTCAGATGAGTATTTTATAACTTTCTAGCTAATTTTCTGTCTTTAAAAGCTTTCAGTGATGGGGATATCACAGCTTCCCTTCAGCAATCTGTTTCACTAGCCTGTAGCACTAGTTCACAGCACTAGACACTTGGTTCTCCTGTCTAATCTGGATCTTGCTGCAGTTTAAGTCTTGTTCTCTTTTTCATGTTGGCATAGAAAATAGCTAATTACATTCCTTTTTGTTCAGTATTTTACCTACTAGAGAGATGTTTCTCCTAAGCCTTCACACCTCCAGACTGAACATTTTTATTTCTTTTAACCTTTACAGGTCATGCTTTCTAGGTCTTGGACCAGTCATACTTTTCTTCATGAAGGGCTCTTATTTGCCACCATCTCTCTTGGATCTGGGATCTAGGCCTAAATTTAATGTTCCAGCTGAAACCCCACGAACATAAAGACATTTGACATACCTGATCATCTGTGCTTCTCTTTGAAAGTGTCCATGAGTGAATTTGGTTTACTTTACACTGATGACTCTGGTTCAACTTGAGCTTTTTCTGCAGCATTTCTACTTCACTTACTGTTCTTGATCTCATATTTGTACCATAGATTATTCTGCCAAAGCAAGGCAACTTGTTTGTGTCTGCATTTATTTACACCCCAGGAAATGTTAAATATCTCCTTTGCAGTGGAATTGAAGAAGACACTTCTGCTGCCCAGCTGGAATTTAAATAGGGAGGAACTATCTGTGCAGGAACTTGGAAATGTTGTTAAGTGTGGCTGGTCCTTCCAATAGGAAGTGTTATGAGTGTAAAAATCACGTTTGAGCTTAGGGCTCGCCTGATCAGCGTTCACTAGAACCACCCAGGGTCCATCTGTTGTGAGCAGTGTCAGCACTTCACTACAGCCATGTCATTCCTGCCAACATTGCACGGCCTTTGAGGGTCTCCTGTCAAAAAAGCAACCTGATATGAGCCTCTTGAGCTAATAGAATCACAGAAGGTTACAGAACAAGGTGGTTTGCCTCTAAGTCAGGTAGCATGATTAACAGGAGGCATTTAATTGTTTCTGGTGTCTTCAATGATCAGCATCGGAATGGGCTAGTGCCTTCCAGCCCAGATTTACTGTTGACAGTGTGCCATGTCATAACACTAAACTGTCTTGAAGGTGATTTCTGGTCAGCACAATATCATGCAACTGCATTGCAATGATATTTTGTGACAAATAAAAAATCAGTGGCGTGCCTTAACTCACCAGCCATGTACCTGCAGTGTGTCTTGGAAGGTGCTGGCCCTTTGCAGCAGCCCAGACCTAAAACTATTGCAGGTCAGTGTAACTATGCACCAGTTGTGGGGAGATGAATCAGATAGCTTTAATTTCATTTTTCGTCTTAGTAAAGAGAGGGAATGTTGTGAAACAGACACAATCTTTCATGTAGAAAAATCCCTTATGCTTTTCTTTGCTCTTCCCTTTTAAAAAATGCTTTTTATTAAATAAGGAAAAAAACTTAAATAATTTTCTTCTATTATTATCTCTTTCATTCTTTTCTTTTCTCATGAAAATGTCATCTTGGGGCAGCCTTTGTATTTAGCAAAAAAAAATTTGTTTTAGCCATGTTCAGCCCTTTTGCTAGCATTGGCCCTTTTTTACACAAAAGAAATAGTTTTGACTGATAGCTGTGATGTAGTGTTTGGAGGACACTGAACTTGGGTCTTCCAGCATTTTTAGAGCTATTTCAGAGCTACCTGTATTTTCCAGCTGAAATGGTCTGTCAAATTGATTGGAGGGTTTATGGAATTTTCTTCTTATTCTTAAATATCACCTGGTAGGGGTAGTGGGAAGAAATACCTCCCTTGAATCCAGCAGGAGAGAAATCAAGGCACTTTACAGCCCCTTGGCTCTCTAGTTCACTACTCAGGGTAACTTACTGTTGTGGTTCGCTGTCCACCAGCTTTTATTACACAGGGCTTGGTCTTGTTGGTTCTTGTGGGGGGAAGAAGGCTCTGTGCTGAGTATATTCCCTTCTGTGCCTTGGCTTCCCAAGTTTCCATGGCCAGTTTACTACCAGGGAAGCCTCGACTGGCAGTGACTGACAGATGAAGTTTAAGGTTGACTTCGATGCAAATCCAATTTTCCCTCTTTATTAGTGCTTCTTGAGTACCTGGTTTACTGAAGTCTTGCCTTTCTCATTGTTTTGAATTTTCCCTTAATCCACCCTTCAGTGTGATGTCAAATAACTCTTCTAAAACCCAAACATGCCACTTTAGCCTATCTTCCAATCTGGTCTGTAAAAGCTGTAGGTGTTTGCTGTGCATTCTGAACGTACGTGCAAAACTCCCTTTGATGAAGAAACAAGGTTTATTGAGGGATTTTTGCTTAGTGGATGGGTTGTCAGCAGCCACTATACACACGGTAAAGAAAACTTGTATATTGAGGTAGTGTTCTTCCTCAGACCCAGGCCTCTTGCAAGGCTTGAACTTTCATCTGAGGAACAGCTATATGGCTTGTTTGGTTTGAACATCCTCCATCTGCTCGTGCGGGCAGATGGCTGATTGGTGAACTGATGACTTTTTGTTAGCACTGCCTTTGGGTAGTACAGCATAGGGGTTAATATTTTCACTGAAGTCCAGAGTTGTTCACCTAAATTTACCCTCCCCTTCTTCCTGCCAGTCTAGTCTTGGCTTATGTTTAGAGAATTTCCTTGGAGATTGGCCCATCCTATCTTTTATTCAATACAGATCGTTGTTTTCATGTCCAATTATATTAAACAGTGTCCACGTTGTATTAGATGTCAACCAATACATATTTTTCCTCAAACACACTGGACCACACTCATATTGCTTGTGGTAAAGCAAGGCAGGACCTTCCCTGAGTGTCCTAAGCAAACTCCCTGGCTGCAGTGGCAAGAAGTAGAGCCCAGATTCCATGTCATCGGATCCAGTGCCTTGATTGTAGTGAGATTCTCTGTACCTCTCTTTTGGGGAGGTTTATTTGCTCCCCAGATGCTCTTAAGATGCCATCAAACTGTCCCTCCACAAGTCCTTTGTTTCAGGATGTTGTACTGCATTTTCCTGCTCTTTATTCCTTTATTACCTCTTGCTGCAAAGTCCCTGCCTCACCTAATTGCAATATGGCTTGGATCCATCTGCATTCTTTCTCTGGGAACGTTCCAGCATACTGCTCTCCTACCTTTCTTGGTTTGGGGCTTCACCGCTTTTATAACTTTTTATGAGCTTTGTGCAGAAGAGGTGAGTTGGAGTCTCAGCCTTTCCTCATCCCCACTTATCCTAAGGTTCCATCTTGGGCTTCCCATCAGGCTTAAATATCTACTGCATGTGGTCATTAGATTTTTTTGAATTCAGTGCCTCAGACAAGGTTATTTGGGCCATTGATGTGGTGCCTTAGCCTAGCAGTTCTGTCTAGCTGGCTTCTTTCCTGTTGCTGTTTTATCATCTTCACCCCACAGATCTGTGTGGAACGGGTGCAGGACATTGTCCAGGGAGGTGACTGAGAAGTGTTTTGGCCTCTTGGGGTGATGCTAGTGAAGGCCACTTGGGTACCCTTCTCCACAAACCTGTGCCAGGCAGTGTTGGCAGGTCCTCCTGTTTGGTTTTTGTTTGTTTGCTTTTTTTGTGGATTTTTTTTTTTCTTTTTTTTTCCAGAAGCCAGCAGTAACAGCAGCAGCTGTACGGGAATGGCACAGCCGCTCTATTCCTGGCCAAGAACCCTGTGAAATTAATCCACATCTCGCTGAAATCCTACCCCGCTTTCGGGTCACTGCCTCGTTCCGGCACTGCGGAAGGCAGGGATCCCGCGATGATTTATTACCAGCCCCAACGCACATATTATTATGAAATGAGTTTATTACACTCTAAATCTCCTGTTAATGTGCTACTGTTTTAATCCCTTTATCCAATTTTCAGTCTCTCAGGCTTGGCTGCTGTTCACTTGCACAAAACTCTCCATTCTGAAGGTTTTATTGTACGATATCCATATCCATTTATCCTGCTTTAAGGCTGCAGTGCTGAAGCTCTGCTGAGGAGGGGGAGCATGAGAAAAGAATGGGAGAAGTAGGAGGGGATGGGCCAGAGTCTGTGTGTGGAGAGAGGAAGAGAACAGCCTGGCTTAGCCTGTAAGGGCATAAAAAAGGGTTGAAGTGGATAGAGGAAGACGGTGGGGGGAAGAGAACTGATTTTAAGGGGAGCAGCAAGGATAGCTATTAAGTCAAGGAGTGGGGAAACAAATTGAAGGCACTTTGGTAAATTGTATAAGTGGATAGGGGAATGAGGGGCCTTCTCTGCTTTGAGAGCACCATGAATCAAACAGCTCTAGTAGTAGAGAAGAGAGGGCAGAAACAGAGCAAAGACAGAAAATGAAGGGGAACTGCAAAAGAAAGAGTGTATGGAGGGATGGGAGAGGAGGAACATGAGTCTGGGTGGGAGGGAGGAGACCTGAGGGAAAGGGCTGTTTGAGATCCAGGGTGGAAGGAACATGCTCTGGGATGCACAACAGAATGATTTGGGCAACATGGCAGTAAGAGGAAATCACATCTGTCAGAAACCCATCCCAACATGGACAGAAGGAAATGCTTCATGGGTCTTTCTGTGGGTCAGATCTGTGTTGCCATGGGGAGGTGCTCCACCAAGATCAAAGATCAACTTTTCTCTCCTGTGCCAATGTACTCAACCTTTCTTTTTGCCCTGAGACCTCCAGCCTGGTGACTGTCCCAGCTAAATGTCTGGACATGGCCTGCTGAAGGGATCAGGTGATTCCTGACATTTCAGATCACTGGGTTGGAAGGAGTTTGCTCTGCAGGGATGTTCATGTGGCAGGTAATGAGTGCTGGGTACTTCCAGTCAGCGCTTAGACCAGAGCCTGCTCTCTGCAGTACACTTAAGGTGAGTAAATGGGTGCCAGAACAGATCCCTAGAGACAGCACTCCACTCCACTGGGGCAAGTGCTCTAGTAGCTGCTATTTTCCTTTACTCTTGTTAAGATCTGATGCAGAGCCACACCCAGTATCTCACAAAAACCAGTACAGACCTATGCTTATCCAGCCCTGCTGTTGACTCCAGCTACATGAGCACCAGAACACAGAAGTTGCTTGAGCTATAAAGCAGCTGGGGGAAACTTCAGAGATGTCAGTGTGTGGTTGCCTGCAGAAACAAGACAGGATGGTTGGGTGCCATGCCTGGATCTGCTGTAGGCTTGCTGTAGCACCCAAGGTACTTTCAATGCCTCTGTGCCCTGCTACAGGATGAGCACAATCATCCTGACCTATCTTGTCCTTTTATAGGGAGAAAGGAATAGGTTGATGCACACGGGCTGGTACTTTGTAGCTGCCAACTGTGGCTTGCAGAAACCTGTGAGGAGATTTTTTTTTTTGTATATAACTCCCTGGGTTGCATTAAAAAATCACAACCATGAAGCATGATGATAAGTGTCTGAACTAGAAGGTTCCTATGCTGTTTTATGCCCTCTTGTACGGATCTGTGACATACTACACGCTGTCCAGTAGACACTCGTGCAAAATTCTGTGTTATGTTTAGCACAGAAGAGTACGTGGTAGAGGACAAGGTCATTAAGCTTGTTTTTGATGAAATACAAATCTTTATGGCTTTTACCCAATACATTTCATTGTACTTTTAATACAAAATAAGAACAAAATTATGCACAAAGTTTGAAGATTAAGATCTAGGACTAGGGAACCCAGCTAAATAAAACTCTCGAAAACTTCTTTGAGAGGAGTGGAAAAATCCCCAAACTTCAACCCAGAATTGAGAGGCAAAGAGATTTGCTTAAAATAGCACAAGCTCTTGTGATGGAACTGCTGAGTAGCTAATGTCCTTGGCTCTTTTAGCTAGCCAGTTATTTAAAATAGCTCCTGCCCATAGTGTTTGCTTTATAGTGTTCTTCTTCTTCCTTCCACCTACTCTCTTTCATTTTCTCCAGAGAGGTATTTTATCAGATCTTGCCACTGAGAATAGAGGAGACAGATTAAATGAGATGGTTAGGAGGCTAATGTTTTTCAGTCAATGAGAGGGATTCAGAAGCTGAAGAGGCTTCCTGTAGTTCAGCCCATGCTGGAGAGCTGCTCTTGTTGCACTTCTGGCATGCACACAGGATCAGTTGAGAGAAGAGAGTTGGAGCAGAAGGTCTGATCCCAGCTCTGCTTCCAATCTCACCACCTTGGGCAAGTAAAAACCTGTTCTTATGCCTCAGTTTGCCTTCTGTACCAGGTGATAGTGATGTCGTGGAGAGTACTCAGTGAATCACTCTGAAGCACCTGAAGAGGATGGGGTCTGCTAACAGCCAATGTTCATTTGGATCTTTAGGTCTAAAAGCCTTCCTCTGACCTTGATGGAGATTTCTTC
Source organism: Brachypodius melanocephalos (assembly GCA_013398615.1). Lineage (NCBI taxonomy): Eukaryota > Metazoa > Chordata > Aves > Passeriformes > Pycnonotidae > Brachypodius > Brachypodius melanocephalos. Next base: position 7,067,182 of record VZSR01003794.1, on the reverse strand, counting down.
TGGGTCGTGCCCTGTGTTTCATGAGGGCTGGAGAGCTGGACAGGGGAAGAACCAGAGGAAGCCATCAGCAGGAACCAATGCCTTGGTTTTCATCCACTGCACACACACAGGGATCCTGCCAGGTCAGGATTTCACCAGGCCACCGATTCTGTTTTCATGGTGACATCCAGCTGGCTTCATGGTGGCACTTCCTGAGCTCAGCAGATAGCTCTACCTTGCCTTCCCTGCCCTCTTCTTCCTCACCCTCCTGCTCCTTCCTCCACCCTTTGCCCCTCCTGGCTGTCTGCCCTGATCCTCTGCCTGCTTGCCGCATTTTCCCTCTCCTCCCATGGCCCACTCCTCCTTTTCTCCCCCTCTTCCTGTGACTCCAGCTCTTGCTTCCTTTTTGTCTCACACACTCCCCTTCTCCCACATCCTTGTAGCCTCCCCCCACACTCCTGCACTCTCCCTCTCATGTCGAGGACTTGCCTCTACTCTCTGACACAGAAGCCTGTATCACTTCCAAGGCTCCTGCTGTCAGCTGGGGAATAGATAAAGATAAATGATATTATGTTAAATTCCACTTAATGACAAATTTTTAATTTTCTGAACATGGTCATTTTCTGGCTAGTGAATCAAGTGTAGGGAGCTAATTACATGAAGATCTGAACAAAAATAACTCCTAATTTTCAAGGATAATGGAAGAGAAATGTTGGAGATTAATGGCACTATTTATCTTTTTTAAATTTCTATCTTTCTCTGTGATAGCACTGCTCCCCAAGGAAAATATTCATAAAATGAAATTGAAGTCGTAACTTAATAGGTTATTAAAATTTTTGAGTGCATATCACTTTCCTTCCGCCGCACTGTAAATTTAAATTGAAGTTTGCGGCTCCTCGAGTCACCAGCGGAGTTTTTTTTATGATGGCACAATAGAGGGAAACATGCATCTTTGTCAGGAGGTATTTGCTATTCTAATTTTATGGCAGGCCGGATTATCAGAAAGGAATGTCAGAGCACGGGGAAGCTGACAACACTACAGCCTTCAGCCATGTGTTTCCATTAACGCCCAAAGCCGTCCAGGGGTTTCTCTGGACTGTTATTTTCCATTTCAGTCTTTTATCTTGATTTAAAGTGAGGGCGCCGAAAATTCAGCTCCTGTCATTTTTCTCACTCTCTCTCTTTTTCTCACTTTCTCCCTTCCCACTCCTTTTTTTCTTTTTTTTTTTTTTTTCTTTCTCTGTGTCTGCTCACAGCCTCTCTTCCATATTTTTTCTTTTTTTTTTCTTTTTTCCTTTTTTTTTAAATCCTCCCCACACAGTTTCTGGTGGGAGATCATCCCTCTCTGTGTTCCTCCCTCATGTGTCTGTGGTCCTGATGTAAATCTCCAGGGAGTGATGTCTGGGGATGGGGGCAGGGAGTGTAATTTTGCATGATTCTCTAGGAAAGAGGCTTTCTTAAGGCTCCATCCAGGAATGTGGCACCCAAGGCATCCTGGGCAGTGCACTGTACCACGGTTTTAGCTGAGTATAAATTTGATGCCTGTTTTGGCTGTGTCAGGTGTCAATGCCAGGGATAAGCTTGGTGGCATCAGATCCTGCTACCTCAGTGGGCATGGGCAGCACATGAAGGAATATTCAGTCCTTTTCCACCAGCCTGTTGGGTAGCCTAAGCCACTTCATCTGCCTTTCACTGCCTCTTACACAGTGGGGCAGAGTGTTCTTGTACTGCTGTTCTGCTGTTTCCCAGCCACTGCTCAAGTCCACTGCAGGTCAAGGCACTCTTCAGCAGGGTTTCAATACACCAAGTATGGGGCTGATCAAAGTGGGCAGCTCTGTTGGTACCTGTTGTCTCCTTGGAAGTCTCTCTCATCTCTGTGTTGCAGGCTGGAGCTGTTCCTCTTTGGCCTTATCTCTCCTTTTCTTACCAGCAAGAACATCTTGAGTTCTGAGGCTCTGAAATTTTTAAACCATAGAGAGCACAAAGCCAAAAATCCTCTTAAATGAAGGTTTATCTTTCTCTGAATCACCAGACTGGTACAATTCCTCTTACCTGAAGTGCCTGAGCTTGGTCTGCAGGGATTCACTTTGGGCTTGTTCTGAATGGAAAGGGAACAAGATGTTTCCACTGTCACTGGCCTTGGCATAGATGGGATTTTTCATGCTCTTTGTGCAGGTGGAAAGTTGGGGTTGATTTTTTGATGGGGGGGTTTTATTCAGTGTGTCTAGAGCCAAAGCCAGTAAATTATGTAATAAAAACCCATTGGCTTTGGTGTAATTGTTCTTTTTAATTTTTTTTTTTTTGCCTTTTGAGGTTGTTGAATCTGTTAGGTTTTCTTCCACAAAAGAACAGCTAAACCTCTACCCTCCCACATCTTCCCCTTCAAATTCATATCCCCTAAAATGTTCTGACTCCAGATGCTGAAGTTTGAAGAGAAGCAGCAAGTATCAGAAGGTCCAGAATAAAGCTAGGAAAGCAGGCATCTGCAGACAGCAACCCAGCTTTTTCCCAGGTCTGAAGGGATGATGACAGCAGTGCCACTTGGGTCTCATGGCTGTGTGTACCTGTGCCTGGGAGATAGAGCGTTTGTGATGCCCAGTGTGGCAGTGTTGAATGAAAACTGCCAGCACCCCTGGCCATGGCTGCCTGTGTAAACTGCAAGGGCACACATCAACTCTTGTTTGCTTCCTCAGATGTGGTCATGCAGCCATAACCTCCTCAAGATGCTACCTTGAAGGGAACTGGATATGTAGCAGGCTGTCCTGGAAAATGTATCGTGGAGGCAGGGTCTGATTGATAGATGCCACCATCATCCCTGATGCCCAGCTTGCACGGGGTATATGTTGCTTCTCCCATCTATTCTGTTCCATTCATGGACAATGACATTCACCCAGTCCATGTTTTCTTCGCCACCCACACCTCTCCTCTGTCCTGCACCTTTCCTCTGAAGTGAAACATTTGATGGCTTTGCTGTTCTAGGTGAGAAAATGAGTAAGGTTTTTGTAGGGTCCCAGTGAGGAAAGTCCTGCAGAAGAATGAGGGATGTTTTGGAGTTCTGTCAAGAGGCAGAAAGCTGGGACCTTGGCACAGCTGGTAGCAGGGCACAGGCTTCCTTCCTGCCCTGTGAAACTGGCCAGCTCCTGGCACTGCTCCATGCTGCATGGTATACTGTTAAGGCAAGAGGAGAGGCTTTGGGGTTCAGGCATTTTTTTTGTCAGACCAACTTTGCACCCAAGAGAGCTCTTGTGTTGTGAATGCACAAGGAGTGCACCAGCCCTGCTCCTCTGTGCACCTCTGGGGCTGGAGAGGCTGGACTCTCTGTGTTTCCATGCATTGCTACATGGTGCTCTCCCTGCTCAGCGTTAGAAATGAATTTCATGAGGAGCTCTGGAGTGCATTCCCACAGATTCTGACTTCTACCGGGAACAGGGAAGGTTCTAGCAGGGTCTATTCTTGCCCTGTGACTCAATGTGCTTGGTATATGCCTCCTACCAGGTTTGTCTTGGAGGTGAGTGGAGATTTGCAGTTTGGAGAGGGGATAATGTATAGACTCTCCTCGACTGAATTTCTTTGACACTTGTGAACAGTTTGCATTTGATGAGTTTCCTCTGTTCTGTTCCCCTGGTCCTCAGTTGGTGGCATGTGTCACAGTGTACCAAGGAAGACAGGCAGCCCGGTGCTTGGGGGCCCTGCCTCACCTGTCTCCACTTCTCAGGCACATCTCTGAGAGGTTTTGTAACTGGCTGCCAGGCTTCTCCCCTGCCTCAGTTTCCTTGCCTATATGATGAGGATAAAGGATTCTTTCCAGAGGCACCTGAGACTTTTGCCTCTTGATCTCTGTGTGACATTCAGAGTCCTGTGGACCGTGGTGGAGACGTGCTAACCCAAAGTTAGACCTTGCACATATCACTGTGTCCTCCTTTCCCTCACCCCCACCTTCTCTGCCAATGATGTGGCTTTGGAAAATAAGGGTCCTTAAGGGATGAGGAACAAAATAAATGGGTTTACATTTTTTTCAGCTTCTCTTATTTCCTTTGCCCATAAGGATTCTGAGTAATAAATGAAACACGACTGCTATCTGTATGACTGATCTATTTGTATAATTCTGTCTATGGACTCAGACCCCAGAAGACACATCCAAAGAGGGAGGGTGTAGGTGGGAGGTATTTATTGCTGATAGAATCTTCTGTGCTGGTGTTGATGACAGCTCTTTCCCAGCATGTGAGGAAGGCCAGGAGTTGACTGCTGAAGATGTGAAGTCTCCTGGGCAACAGTGTGACAACAGAATGGGAGTGGGACAGATGAGAGAGTGTTTTGGTCCCTGAGAAAGCACCAGTGACTCAGATGCTGTGCTGGGTTGGCACAGGAAGATGCTGGTGGTCAGGGTGTGTGAGGCCAGGTCCATGCTGATGTAAATCAAGATGCTCCATTGTGCCTGCAGTGTAAATCAGCACTGTGCCCTTTGTCATCGCTGGGTCAGCCAGTCTTGCCTAGGCAGGCACTGGTGGCTTTCTGAGCTGCCTTCTTACAGCTTTTCCTTTCTCTGCCTTCCTCCCCTCACATCTTGTACTTGATTTGATCTTATTAAACTGATACATAGATGTGATCTGGCTGGGCCATAGTAAAGCAGCCCCGACCCTGGGAGGGAGAGGAACATCCTACCTCCCTTTGCCAGACAACGAGGCCAGTCAGCCTTGGGTAATTGAGCTTTAATAGACTCTGAGAGGGGTGTAGCTCTCCAGGGAGCAGCCTCAGCTGGCAGCCCAGGGGGGACGGTGCCTATTGAAAAAGGCTTTCACAACAGTGGGGAATGGTCTTAGCTCCGTGCCGACAGACGAGGCAGGAAAATTATCAACAGGAAACACTGAATTTAGACAGTGCTCCTGTGCCAGTGAGCAAGCTGGAAAACTTTCACCTGGAAGTCTCAGGTCTCTGAATGAGAATGTACACTGGCATTATTTGATGCTTGACTTCTGCTGCCCTGTCTCCCTCTTCTCTGTTTCATGTGCACTTTCCATGTGGTCTGTTCACTTGTGTCTGCTTTTCTTTGTCCCCTGGGACATTCTCACTCTAGAATATTTTTATTTTGATATAAAGATATTTATTGAGGTCCCTCAGTCTCAGTGAGAAAGTAAATTATCCCCAAAGACTAAACTTTGTGCCACAGGACTGTTTCCCTGATGGGCAGGTAAGAGATTCTCCAGTTGGAGATGTGAAGGAGGATGTGATGGACAAGTCAGACTCCAGCACTGCTGACTTCTCCCAGCTGAACTCACTATTTGAGTAAAAGAAGAACGCACAGGATCTTTCTCCTGTGTCTTTGAAAGAAAAAACAGCCTGCAGAATTTCAAATGAGTGGAAGACCAAACCAGAGGCAGCTGGCTGCTACTCCTGCTTTCTGGAGTGGCATCCTCATGGGAATGTTGTTCCTTCTGTTCACAGGCTCTCTCATGAGAAGGATAATGTTGCTTCATCCCAGTATTGGTAAGATCCAGGGAAGATACAGATCTACCTCACCACTAAGGTTGTTTTTCTCTTGTTTATAAGTTATTTTCAGATGTATTAGCAGGTGATTTCCAGATGTGACTTCTGCTCATTAGCCATGGCTGTTGTTATCAGGTTTCATGTGATATTCCATGCACTTAGAGCACTTTCTCTGGTGGTTTGTGATACCTGTTCCATGAACATCACCCCCAGTATCACAGCACCTACCACTGTGCTCCTCAGCCAGTGCCGTGTGAGTTCACCTTGATTTGTGGGGATGCCTCCATGTATTTTCTGCGGAAGTGTTTTTGTTGGCTTAGAGATCACACACACACTTTCCAGCTCACCTGATTTGTGTGTTTCACCTGGAAGCACATCCACTTCTGAGTAAAATCTGCAACCATCGTGAGCAAGCCTGGGTTTAGATTGAAAAAAGGGGAAGATGTGTGGGTATTTGAACAGCACTGAGATTAAGGTGTGTATGTGGATTATTTAGGCTGGGACATATTGGCAATGGATGAAATAAATACATAAATTAAGAATACAAAGCATATACTATCTGCAGCCCTTAAAACACCTCCATGTAGATGAAAATTTTATCTAGGCAGGAATTCTTTTTTCAAAGAGAATTTGTAAACTGCAGTTACTTCTGCTTCAAAATGGCATAAGAACTAAAAAAATATAATGTTTTCACAAAGGAATAATTTGATTCTCATCCTGAACCTATCTCTCTTTTCCTATACACTAGTCCCAAAATTTTGTATTGGATAAAATGAAGTATTTTGTTCCCAGTGCAACTTTTTACCATTTGAAAGTCACTTTTAAGCCTAAATGGTCTAGAACTTTAAAATGAAAGTAGTTTTCAATCATAAAACAAATGCTTTTGTTTATAAAATGTTAGAGCTGGATTTTGCCATGATTCCACAGTTCTGGGGTTTTTTTTTTGTTGTTGGTTTGGTTTTTTGGGGTTTTTTTTTTTGTTTGTTTTGTTTTGTTTTTTGTGGTCCCCCTGAAATTGCTTCAGAGAGAGAGAGAATTGACCCCTCCCTTTGTTTTAATGAACTTATACTTTGGGAAGTAAGAGGTTCTCATAAACAATCTGAACACAGCTATAAGGGGAAAAGATTACATTACATAGTATCAGCAGTTCTGAACATTTTTTTGCCCCCAACATCGTCTCCTGATGAATTGTGACCTTTAAGCTCAAGGGGAAAAAAAAATTAAACTTTCTCTAAATCTTTTATGAAACTAGAGTGCAATAGATTGAGTTGTCCAAAGGTGTGTAGTCTGTCAAAAGTACGTGTGCCTATCCTTCTAGAAGAAGTCATGATTTTGGAATGAGGGGATGGTCTTATTCGTCATTTTTAAGTGCTCAGTTTTAACAATACTGCATTATTCCCAGATAGCAGATGGGAAAATGGAGAAACGTGGTGGATTGCCAGCAGCGGAGGCAGAAATAGAACCCAGATGTCCTGGTGTTGTGTGGAAGCTCCCTGGTCTCTCCAGGAGGGCGATGAGGATGCTGCAGTGCCGGGGGATCCTGATGGGCAAAGCCAATCACCTCAGCGCCCCGATGCCTTGTGAGGCGCCCCAACTTCGTCCGTCTGTCTGTCAGCAGAGCCCAGAGGAGGCAGGCTGCCCTGGAGGGTTTGCAGTGCGTGTCCCAGGCTGTGGCTGTGCTGTTTGCTGGCAGGGAGCAGGCAGGTGAGCTCCTGTGAGCCTTTTCCAGCTGGCTGCATGCACGGCACAGGTCAGCTCGCCCGTGTTCCGCCGGGGCTGTGGGAAGCTCCTGCCTTCAGCTGCCTCCAGGCCCAGCTAAGCCGAGGCAGTGTCTGGCTCCCCAGCCACAATCTCTCGTTAGAAAGAAATTAAAAGCCACTCAATTTTGGCTAATATCCCTCTGTAGGCCTTTAACTCCACCTGTGACTAACCCATTCATAATAGCTCTGTTTTAGTGGCTTGGGTTGATGTATCCTCGATTAATTTGGGAGGAGAGCGGCAGGGCCATATCTCTTTGTCTCTCCCTCTCTTAATCCCTGTCCTGCAGTCTGTCTTCTCCCACTATTTCATCTCTGCTGTCACTTCTCCATTCATTCACCCTCTTCTCACCCCCTGGCTGCTTTTGTCCCCCTCCCACTTTTTGGTGTTTTCTTCCCCAACTCCTGTTTGTCTGCCTTCTCCCTTTGTTCTCCTCATGTCCTTTAACCTTGCTCTTTCCTCCTCTTTTTTTCCCTTGGCCAGTATTGCTTCCTTTTCAACTTTCCTTTCCTTTCTCATCCTTTTCTTCCCCTCATTTGGACTCCTTTTTCTCCCCCACTAGCTCTCCTCTCCCCCAGCTCTCCTCTCGTGTCCTCTTCCTCCTTCCCCAGGTTTCAGATGCTCATGCAATCTCTCTCCCTCTTTGTTTCAGTCACCCCCACCCCGCTCCCACTCTCGATTATTATTAATGATAAAGGCTAAAACATCACATCAGTAATTTCTGAGTGAGTTTTGCAATGAAGCTGGGGCCTTATCAGCCCCTCCCGAGTGCCACAAATTTTACTTTTGCAATTTCACGCCTTTGGTTATTATCACGCTGCTTCGTCCCTGCTCTGCCTCGCGCTTTCCCTCCCCCCCTCCTCTGGAGAGAGTACTTAAACTTGTTTTCATTCCCTTATTCTTTATTTTTTTAATGTCCACTCTCTCTGGAGCCAGTAATGTTCTTCCTCTTTTTTCCTCTCCCATTTTCTGTTAATTCTGTGCCATCTGCCTTAGCATCTGTTAAAAATAAAATTTCCCTCACAATGAGAAGCCCTCCCTGCCTTGCCTCCATCCCCTCCCCCACAGTCTCAGCCCCCCTACTTTTCCTACCATGGTGGTTGGAGGCTGCTGCTCTCCCTCTTGGGGTACCTCTTCATCCCTCTTCTCATCTTCCCTCCTGCCTCTCTGGGCTGGCTCAGCAGCATCTGCTGGGCAATGGGGTGGAAATGGGAGGAGAAGGGAAGAAGAAGGTTCTGGGTACAACCGAATCACTCTCACCCCCCACAAGCATGTGTGTGTTTGGGTCTGTCACCTATGAGTGTTTCTGTGGGCCTGGGCAGGTAGGATTAGCACCAATGTGAATCAGCCCAGGGACAAATCATCTCTCTGGGACTGATGAGTGGGGCCACCCTGGGAATAGGAGAGAGTCTGGCTGCTGTGTAATGCACCAACTCTCCACCATCCCTGCTCATCAGGTGAAGGCTGATGATCAGGTGTGGATTTGGCTACTGTGGAGTAAAGCTTCTACCCACCTGGTTGACATGATCATGAAGAAGCTTTCCTGATCCAGAAAGAATATTTTGTTGATTTTTTTTTTTTTAATGATAAGCTTTTACAGCCAAATTTACAGTAAGAAAAGGGCCAGAGCTCTGTGATTTCCCATTATTCATCAAGGTCTTGGCTGTGGGTCTGATACACATGTGAAACCTCCCTCTGGACTTTGGAAGGACTTTGGTTCCTACTTCTCCTCTGAAAGTTTAGAGATAAGGAGATAGAGACACTGGTTCCCATTAAAATTTTCTTTTGTGATTTCATGCTGGATGTCTTGGTTCCCTCAGCAGGAGTCTGGATCTGTTGTGGATTCTGTTGCACAAGTGTGTCAGGCTTTTGGAACTGCCTGGCTCAGTCGTCCTGATCCAAGTCAGACTAGAGTTTGAGCAGGGACCCAGGGACCCAGCTCTTCCATCCTGCTCCCCCTGACTCTGTGGCATCTTGGGGCATGTCCCAGTTTCAGGATCAGGCTCTTCCTCTGGTTGGTCGTGGTATTTGGAGGCTGTGTTGAGCACAGTGTTTTGGGAGATTCTGTTACAGACAGCATCAATGTTTGCAAAGCTGCTGACAACAGCCCCCTGTTCACATGCTCCTTCCTGAGGCTTTAGCTCCCCAAGGGCCTTCAGCTTTTCTTCCTGTGATGCAGATGGAGCTTTTAAAACAACCTTGTTTAGCATCCCTTCTGCTAACTCTTCCATGTGCTCATGATCTCTGAGCCAGTGCCCCAAGACTTTCTTGTTTGTGCCTGCCAGGAAAGTCATGCCTTCATATTGTCATGTGTGCATTTATGTGACTGTGTGTTTGGGTTAAGGACCCAGACGTTGAGGGTGTGTATATGAGCCATCAGGTGTGTCTGTATGTCCAGCTGTAGATGCTGGACATGTTGTTCTCTCTGCCCCAGCAGTGAACTGTTGCCTTTGCAGATGTGGACAGGCGTTCATTTATCTCTGAAGCCATGAGTGGCTGGTAGGTGCATCTGTGCTGAGCAGAGGTGTTTGCTGTGTGCTCTGAGTGTGTCTGTCCCAGGTGTGT
>VZSR01003794.1:7019093-7057296 GCA_013398615.1 Brachypodius melanocephalos | reverse complement strand
CCCCCCCTTGCCTCCCCCCTTCCCTTCCCTCCAGTTCACTGGCTGTATCAGTGTCACATAATTAAATCAGCTTTCCTGTTTGCCTCTGCTTCCTGCTAATTGTTTGCTCACAGCTAGGATTAGCAAGTCAGGGTTATTTTTCACGTATCCTCATACAGGTTTTCCTGCTGCAGGAGCCCACTTCATGGTTCTTGGCCTCCCTACTAGCCTGCTCCTCATGCACTATGGACAAACAGCTCTGTGGGTCTTGGAGGTGCAGGGGGATTGCTGGGCTTCCCGAGAGAGTCCTGGCAGTCTTGCATGCTGAAAAGGAGAGAGAATCTGTGTCAATATTTCTTTCACTCTCTCTTGCAAAACAGGCTGAAGGAGTTTGAGAGTGAGGATGAGTCCACTGGGCACTTGGTGAGCCTAACACCCATTCTCAGAGGCTGGTCAGATGAGGAGCTGCTCAAACGGAGGCTCATGATAATCCCTTTGGGAACTGCTGAGCCACACCATTTTAATGGTATTAGAATGAGGGTAAGCCTAAAGCAAATACTTGGAGTCACTATTGCAAGTGCATCACAATATAAGAAGTTATCTCCCATTAGCTAAACCTACAGAGCTGCTCCGAGCTCCACTTGCAGCCTGCCTCAGCCAGGAGGCAAAATGAACCAGCTCACCCCACCTTCAGTCTCTGCACTCTGCAATTCACAGGAGTTCAAGTGGGTTGCAGAGCTCAGCTAACACATTGCAAGTGGTCAAGGCATAGTTACAACATCTTTTTATGAGCCAGGACTTACACCTTGGAGCCTGATCAAAATGCTTTAATAAAGTATCTGACTTTGAAAGGAGGAAAAGAATTATTTGATTCAGCTGATTAACATAGTAAAAAATCTTTTTGCATTAAGCACTTGGAAAAATTCACTGATTTTCAGGAGGAGGAAGCAGAAAATATACAGCATCATATACCTTGCTCTGTCCTGCAGATTTTTTGATGGTGTGGCCTTGTTCTTTCAGGAGTCTGTGTGATGTAAGGTTTTTTTTTGTTTGTTTGGGTTTTTTTGTTTGTTTTTTGTTTTTTTGTTTTTTGTTTTTTTTTTTTTCCTCAGCTGGAAGAAATTTATACTGAAATCCCTCAAATGCTGAGGAACAGTTTACATGAAGGTGGTGACAAGATTCTGGTTTTCACCCACTTTTTTTTTCCAGAGTTAACAACTTCTTTCCTAGTGCTACCAATTAATCTTTCACTCCTTGGTGATGTGACTTTAAATATAAATTGAACTGCTATTTTCTTTTTATTTTTACTTCATGTCAAACCCAAACTTTTTTAGCTGGATATTTGAAGTCTCTTGGCCAATGGATAGAGTGAAAATAAAAATTTTGTTTCCCTGTAAGTTCAGAGGTTAGTAATTGTAATAAGAACTAAAATAATAGTCCCGTGTCCTCCAAAAATTTAAAATATCTCTAGGTGCTTCACATTGAAGACTTTACCTGCAAAGAAAACCTTTCTATTTAATACAGATCTTATGATTTTTCACTGCAGCTGCTTTCTGACTCCAGACTGCTTGAATGACTAATCCTGTGCACTTGGTATTCCTCAGCCACTCTGAATGCAAGTGCTCAGCTTTTCCTCTTTGCCACATTTTCTGTTGGGAGATTCCCCCCCTGCTCTCAATATTCCTCTATCCCTCTCAGTTCTGTTTAGATCTGGTAGTTTCCATGTGGGAAAATGGATTTAGTAGGAAGCACTTGAGCAGGAAGATGGATAATACACCGAGCCCTGTGTGATGTAGATACCTTTTTTACCAGGCTCTCAACACTGCACTACGCTGGAAGTTTACCATTTGGATGTAGTTTGTGAAGGTACAGCTGAAACTTTCCCTTCTCCCTGTACACAGCAAAGGGTGTGCGTTGCTCCTGGCCCCCTGGAAAGAATTAAAAGCTCAAAACTGGCTTTTCAGCTTTTCAGTCTTCCATTTCCCTAGCCAGAGGATCCCCTTCTCCTCCAGCAAGAGCTGGGAATGTGGACCTCTGTGCATCAGCCACCAAGAAACTCTGCTGCAATGCTGGAGCCTAGAGCTGACCATGATTCCATGGTCTGAGGTAAAGCTCTACTGTTCCACTCCTTTACATTCTGCCATCCAACTTTCCTCCTAGTACAGTACTGGATGGCACCCCGAGTAAATGAATCTGCTTTGTGTGGTTGCTAATTAGTTGGCTAATTATTAGGCTGACTGATGGTTTAGTTGATGATTCAGTGGTTGCTGGTAGCTTCATCATAGGGATAAAAGCATCCTTCATATGTTTCCAAGGGAATGTAGCAGATACAAGGTTGGAAAACAGAAGTTTTTCTACTTATTTCTTTGCCCTGGATGGGTTTTGCAGTCTGGGACAAAGATCTTTGCCTCAGTTTCCCTATCAGTAAGTTGGAAGTAAACATTCATAGCTCATTGGGGTGCTATGGACATTAATTAGTTCCCAATTGTTAAGGGTTATTTGAAAATGTAAAATGCAATTATCCGACTGCCCAAGTAACAGGCTGGTTTTCTGGTTGGCAGGATGGCTAGAAATTGGTGAGTTACTTAACTAGCTTGGTTAATGACCTGGTGCCATTTACAATGGGAACAAAATCATTCTAGGATATTTCCTTTCAGCAGTATGGAACTTTGTGGTTTGTTTTGGGTTTGTTTTTGTTTGTTTGTTTGTTTGTTTTTCCCCTCCTTTTTTGGTTCTCTAAGACCATGAATGGTAGGAACAATTTTATTCAATATAATTATTCTAGATCCAAAGTTGTTGCAAGATTAAACTCTAATTTAGAATTCTGTTTTGGGATTGGTCATTGTTCAGATTTAAGCGTCTCTTTGGAACCGATTTCAGCCCAAACGAAGTAAGCCTGAATAAATCAAGAGGGTTGTTTTTTTACCCCGTAACAAACTGCCTGGAAGATGGTTTGGGATGGAGGTGCCCCCGAGGAAGAGCCTGGTCCCTTTCCCGGAGGATGCTCGGCTCCCGGGCCCGGTGGCGGGGCCGCTCTCCGCGGTGCTGAAGGAGCGCCCGTCCCGTCCCGTCCCGACCCGCTGGCTACAAACAGGCTACTGATACGTGGGGAAAATCAGATTAGAATTCATGGGATCGTCGGGATGAACTGGCCTCGAACTGGAGATCTCACCCATCCCAGCTTTTTTTTTTTTGTGAGAAGTTGTTCCAGGACTTTCTCGTCAGCTCCCCAAGCCACTGCTTCTTCAATCAGTACAAGTCTCTTGAGCGACAATGGAGGCTGAAAGTACCAGCTTTTGGTAGGATCTCCTCAATCTTCTCATTATCAACCCTTATTTTCTGTTCCTTATGATGTTGTCAACCACTAAGCCTAAGGTCTCAGATCTTGCAGGCTAGGTGCTTAGCTGAGGTTTTACATTTATTGAGTAATTTATATCTTCTGGTAAAATATAATTTTTAAACTATTTCATATTATATGTTTCTCTAAGCAGAGCTAGCATGCCATGCTCTGGATCAAAGTGCTGGAATTTTATGAATGCTGAGCTCTATTTAGGAGATCTTTAGCCTATATCTTTGCTCCCAATGAGAGATCACAGTTACATAAGCAATTCTGATAGATGTTTGTCTAATCCATCCTTGGAAACCTCCAGTGAAGTCATCCTCCTCTCTCCAGGCAAATCTATTGCAGTACTTACTCCTCTAACATTCTTGCCAATGTCCAGAGTAAATCTCTTTTTGTTGCAGTTGAAGTTCATAACTTCTCTTTGTATCTGTCAGTGACATGGAAAAATTTTATTCCTTCCCTCTTTCACCTATTAGTAAACTGCTTCCATGTTTCTCCTCATTCTTTTTCTTCCCACTAAACAATTCCTGTTCTTTTGGTCATCCATCTCCTCTGCACAGATGTCTGATCGTATGTTCCCCACTCTGAGGGCTTGGAGTTCTGAGTAAATTTACATATTGCTTACATTGCCCTGCATGGGAGCAGCCCACCTAAGGAGGCCTTTCTGGGATAGATGATAGTGGGAAGAGTAATTCACATATCTGGCAAAGGACACTGATGTTCATATTCCTGGTGAGGTGATTGCTTTTTTTCCCCTGAAAGCTTGACGTAGTTGACTCATGGATGTGATTCATCATCACTCCAAGATATTTTTCTGCAAATCTGCTGCTTTCTAAATTGTGTTTGCATCGCCAGTTATTCTTGACAGTGTTGTGCCTGGTCTCTCTTCTTCTGCTTTGATTTGAGGAGGGACAGTATGCAGTTTTCATATGTGTTGGAAAAGCAAGCTAAAGATGTTTTCCCCCCCACTTCCCCCATACATAAAATAGTTGCAGTAGCACCAAAAGAGCTTTTTTCCCCACTGTGGTTAGCATTAATGTGGTGAAGATCTGATTACTTCTGGCATATCTGTCTATTCCTTATAGAAAAGTCTTTTGTTGAAAGCATTTTAAATAACAGTCCCAGCTTCTACAATTCTCAACCTGGATGTGCTCAGGAGGGGAGCAGAGTGAAAGACATTTATCTGTATGGCCTTTGCCTCTTTACTTACTGAACCTGCAATGAGTCAGGGTCTGGTGAAGAAATGCTCATTGGATGGTTATTGAAAGGGGAGTTCCAAAGAGCTGTTGGATGAGTCACTTTGCCCCAGTAATAATTCACTAATTTTTAGGGTTATGCTTTCCTCTGCTTTGTTTTGAGGTGTGGCTCTGAGTCACAGATGTCCTCACTGAATATAATGGAAGCTGTGGAGCTTGCAGAGTGAGTTAAGTGCACTGAAAACATACAGGGTTTCCAAAATGCATCAAATGCCTTTGGATCTTAATTCCAGTGTACTCCTGTGTTCTTGTCTCTAGAATGGAAAAAAAAAAAACCAATCCCGTTTCTGGAAGATAAAGTGGGTTCAACTCGGAAGAGCAGTTGGCCACTTTCATCATGAACACCAGCAGAAACAACCACAGAAGAGAGAAGGGTACAGTTTAGCCTTCAGAAAAAGGTTTGTGCAGTGCCTAGCACCTAAGTGAACAGAGAGAAAATAAAATAAGGGCAGAGCCACTTGTTTAGGAAAAACCATCCTAAACCCTAGATTAAGGAGTCATTTCCTTGGAAATACAGTTGAAATTGTGTAATTGAAGCTGATAACATAATGTAATGTGTATTTAGGGGCTTTAACACTACGAGGCATTGCATCCTTTTGGTTCCTTAGCTTTGTGCTTTGGGCAGGACCTGTTAATGCTTTAGGCAGTGATGTGTGTGTGTGTATGCATAGTGGAGGAGACACTGCATTTGGTTGCCAGAAAACCTAATTTGGATGCCACTGGAGCTGTTAAGTGCTGCTTACCCTCTCATGTTATGGGAATATCTGGGGAATGGGAGGAAAAACTCTCAAGAAGCTCTGTATGGTTTATTGTTTTTCAAATTTTGATGGAAGGAAAGGTGAATTGAAATATAATATTTCGGTAACAAAAAACGGGAGAAGTGTTTTAATGCTCTTGTCATCCTCCTCCCTTCCCCTTCTTCTGGAGCAAATTTAGAGCTGGTTGGATTCATTTAAAAGGTGCAAAAGACTCACTGCCAGCAAAAGGTTTTAATTTTCCCTTCTACACAGAAATCAGCTCCACTGTGGGGTCCTGCTGGTAGCAGTGATGATGTGTCACAAGCCTGGTGGAGCCTGTTCCTCACTCACTGTAGGCAATGCCTGTTTCTAAACACAGGCTCAAGGAATTTATCTTTCTCATGAGCCCCTTGTTTTGTTTGTGGCGATCTATATGACTCCCTGATGAACAGAGATGGTCAAAAACCTTCAAAGAAAAGCAGAGATTGCAATTCTGACTTCATGGAAATATTCCCGCTCTGCCAACTGCACCCATCAAGTCTGGACATGTATCACACCCCACAGCTGCTCTTTATCTCATTCCTGTGAGGAGGTCATGTCTCCCCACATTTGGATGTTACAAGAGCTTGCTTTTTTATCCCTGCATTGCCCTGAAACAGTTGATCCGAACCACAAAGCAGCCAAGGCAGTGTCCCTAATGCATGAGCATGTAAAGATCTGTTCTTTGAAAAGTACCTGAATATTTCATCTCTACTCAGAGAATTCTTGGTGAATTTATATTCAGTGTCAAAGATGTAATCAGCACTGTGTGTTTTTAAAAGCCATAGAAACTTTTGTCCTGATCCCAGGTGATATTTGGTCTGCTGTGCTGAAGGGTGGCTGCACAGCCTGAGGTTGGGTCCTGTGTTTGAGTAACGAGGCCTTTATTCCAGGAGAAGTACTATTTATATCTTCTTCCAGGAAAAAATGATACCCCCATCTGGTAATGGGGAACTGGTAGTAACGATGGCCACGTTGTTTTGGCACCTACAACAAAGAGGTGAGGCCGGGCTGTGTTTTTTGTGTCTCAGAAAGCCCAGATTTTTTCAGTTGGCAATCATTTACTGGGAACATGATTCCCAGGACAAGCTGGAGAGAAAGCAAGCTTTCAAACACCTCTTAGAGACGACTTCTTTCTTTATCTACAAATATGGCCTCTTCCAGCTTCCCATGTTGCGCTTGGCGCTGCTAGGTGACACGTGTCCACCAGAGGGCATGTGGGACATTTTCTCCTCCTGTGCACAAAGAGGTTTCCAAAGCAAGTGCCCTTCCAAAATGGGATCGTGCCCTGGCTGCCTTGGCCGTTGCCATTGGAGTGTTGTGGAATGGCGCTTGAGCGAGTGAGCTGCCAGTGACTGAGCCACTACTGCAGCGTGCAGAGCCGTTTTGGTGGGACGTGGGATTCTGGCTGCATGAAGGGTTAAATGTAAGTCTTTATGGTGCCATGACTTTATGGGTCTCTAGACTTGAATTTCAGACCCCTGTGTGTGCACACACGTGTGCGTACATCCATGAGAGAGAGACACACACGTGTGCACACGCTCATACCGACATTGGCCACGGAAGAAGCTGTATCCACACAGGCCCACTCTGTAGCTTGCGAAGTAAATTAGTCTTAAATGACTCTTTGGAAACAAAATAAATCAAATAGCATAATAGTACCATCTTTTTATCTCATTTGTTCCCATACAATTAGTAGTTTTACTGCCATGTTGTGACAGGTGACTGTGTTTGACCTTTGCCGCTTGGGTGGTTGGCTGGTGCTCAAACTAATGAAGACCCTTAATGGATTGGCTTTTGTGAAGCTGTGAGCGGTGGGGTTAAAGAGAAAATGGTGCCTTAGACAGAGTCCAGAGAAGATCCTTCAATTAAACCTGAAGTCTATTAGCAAAGAAATATTGAGGAGGTTGAGAGTTAGCAATGATTTAACCAGCAAGTCTTCCTTGTGAGTCATTTAAAAAAAAAAAAAAAAGGAAGAAAAAAAGAATCTCTCTGGTTATTTATTGTCGAGTGTGTGGTTGGACTCCCACCCTGTGAGAGGGATTGGCTTGGAGAGGCTGGGGCTACAGGGCCTGAGTCCAAAGATTGTTAGCCCCTAACTCCCACACAGCCAAGCTTTCCTTGGACAAAAAAGTGACGAAAAATGAAGCAGTGGCAGGAAAAAAGGAAGAGTGATTCCGGGGAAAAATTATCTCTGGGATAAATTAGGTTTTTTGGAACTTAATTGTTTAATGATGTAAATAAATTACAATGAAAGAAAGGGAGAACCGTCATCTTCTGGGCAATGAGTCAGAGGGCAGAGCTGAGCTGTACAGTATGAGTAATAAATGAAAGCAGAGGGAGGTTGATGAAGAAGCTAGTGCAGGACAAGCAGGATTTATCCAGAACACCACATATTAATATAACACAACAAGCAATGTTAGGTGTGGGGGGCAAATCCCTTTCTGTTAGCTTCTGTGTTAGAACCTGAGCCTTTCCCATTTCTCCCAGACAGACTTTGTTCCCTTCGTTTCCAAAACTTGCTTAATTTTCAGCCTGAGCATCATCTTGCAGCAGTGTTCATGGTCTTGAGCAGAGCTGGGGCTGCCTCTGGTCCTCACCAGTCCTTTGGGTGATCTACTGTCCCACAGTCGAGAGGAGGGAGGTGAAAAGGAAAAGCTTAAAGTTGATTATTCTGGGTAGAAGGTCCTGTCTCAGAATCACAGAATATGCTGCATTGGAAGGGACCCACAAGGATCATCAAATCCAACTCCTGGCCCTGCACAGGACATCCCCAAAAGTTATACCATGTGCCCAAGCATATTGTCCAAACACTTCCTGAACTCTGTGACCACTTTCCTGGGTAGCCTGTTCCAGTGCCTGACCACCCTCTGGGGGGAAGAACCTTTTTCTAATATCCAACCTAAATCTCCCCTAACTCAAATTCAGGCCATTGCCTTGGATCCTGTCACTGGTCACCATAAATTAGAGATCAGTGGGGTCAGACCCACAGCTCCCCATCCCTGTGCATTGCCCCCAGTGGGTGGAACATCACCCTGCTCACCCTGGAATGCTCCAGACATTTCCAACACTCTCCTCTCCACAGCTTCTGTTACCTGCTGGGCACCCTCTGGCTGACCTGGAGAAGATCCTAAGGCAGACATCAGTGTCTGCCCCTCCTCTTCCCCTCATGAGGAAGTTGTAGCTGCAGTGAGGTCTCCTCTCAGCCTTCTCTTGTCCAGGCAGAACAGCCCCAGTGACCTCAGCTGCTCCTCATGCGGCTCCACCCCAAGACCCTTCACCAGCTCTGTTTCTTTCCTTTGGACAATTTTAATAGCTTAATGTCTATCTTATATTGCAGTGACCAAAACTGCCCACAACATTCCAGGTGAGACAGAGCAGAAGGAGACAATCACCACCCTTGACTGCAACCTATTCTGGCTATAGGAAAGGGAGTCATTTCACCTGCTCCAAGGGTCCTTAAGCACCATGGCAGGCCCTCAGATCTGGACTTAAGAATTGTCCAAGTCTTCATTCCCCCCTTATCTATCTATCTGTCTATCCATCCATCCACCCACCCACCCATCTAATCTTTCACTCCTTCCTCATAGAGAAACTCCTTCCCTGCAGTTGCACAGTCTCTCTTCTCTTTTTCTTTTCTCTCACTCTTAGGCACGTGGTTCCCCCCTCCTCTATCCCCCTACTTTGGGGATAATTTAACATGTTACACACTAACTTTCCAGTAATGGCACTCTGGCTTTTTGAAATTCTGCTTCCCTGTTTTATGGCTGGGCGTCTAATGGTTATCTCGCAGCCCTGCCTCTGGCAATCATGTAAGGAATAAATAGAAGCTGACACAGTAATTTACTTAAATCTTCTCCACACTTTTGCAGCATTTTCCTCCAGAGGATACCCCCGAAACAACAATTATTTGAAATGTCATGCGTTCCTGCCCCTAGGCTACCGACAAATGAACATTAAATCTATTAACAACAAAAAAAATTAAATGTTTACTTTTCTGCGAAGGTAAAGGAGAAGCTGGAGAGAGGGAAGGATGTCTCCAATAAATTTCTTCTCAATAATAAAGAGGTGTAGTTAATGTTCTCTCTAAGCAGAGTCAGCTTGCAGCCCACATCCTATAAGGACAGAGATGTGATGCCACAGTACTGCCACGCAGCCTTGCCAGGGCAGCTCCAATAGCCTCATTTTTCCAGGCCAGGGAGCTCAGTTTTAGGTCGGTATTTTTGCAGATTAAGTAAGATGTGAAGAGAGCCAGAAGCCATGAATAAGGTGGTCACAGTTCTCAGCTTCACTGGCTGCTGGTGCATGCCATGGGGACTTGAGGTGGTGGGAAAGGCAGCATCACTCCCCTGGCAAAAGGAGGCTGAGAATATGGCTCATCTGTTTCACAGAAAGCAAAACTGGCCATTTTGGAACTCTATCCCTACATTTTGTAGAAAAGCTAAGCCAGAGGTAAGGCCCAGCTCATCCTCTTTCCTGTCCTATGCTCCCACCTCTTTGCTCAGGTTTCCTGAAGACAGGTAAGGATAGGTCTGGAGGGTGGGACCACATGAAAGTGGACTCAGCCCTGCACATGGGTCCTGGTGGAATGTGGTGTGAATATGGAGATTCACTGGCATCCACTTGCTGGGGATGAAATTTCCAATGGGGATCTGGGCAAAACAGACTTGGGGACCAAGCCTAAAGCCCAGGAGCTTATTTTCCATTCTGCAGATGGGAAAATTCAGGTCCAGAGCAGGTAACAAAATACAGTAACTGAAACAGACAAAATATCTCAGCTTTACTCTGATTGCTTCACAGTGTCTTAAAAAGACTGTCCCACTGCTTGAACTTTCCAATGTGTGGCTATTTTGGAAAATGTTCTTTGTCCATTGATTCAGCAAAAGACTATCTTGGGAACCACTGTGTTTATATAGTCAGGAATCCATCCCTTTGACTTGGAAATCCTCTGTCTGCTCAGTGTTTGTGTGGGGCTTTTGTGGGTGTTTCCCATTTACTTTCTGCAAGGTTCTATCCGTTTGATAGGAAGAGTTGCCTTCTTCCCCACTCCACATCCAGCTAAGTGCCTGAAGTTTAATGATACACGGAGAGCAAGGTGGATGTTAGATCTGTGATCAGTCAGCCTCACAACACATATAGTCCATACAGGAATCCACACATCTCATGATGTACAAAGCATGGGCTTTTCTCTTGGTCTTAATGCAGATGTCAAAGCACACTGTAGAACTCTGGGGTACAAGCTGCAGGTGAATTCTGTCTCGCTATTGCAGGGGATTGATTTAAATGGTTCCGCTGGCAGACAAATTCTAAGCACCACGGGAGGTTTATGAGTTATCCTACTACAAAGAAACACAATTATGTGGTCTAATATATTGGGATGGACTCTTAGATAGCATGTAGTATCATATAAGTCAGTGTCTGCCATTATGTGTTGGAGGGCCTCAAATACATGTTATTGCATTGCTGAAAAAACGAAAAAAACCCCTGGAACTTGGGAAGAGCATTCATCAAACTACTTTGCATTATTAAACTTCCTCCTGTAATGTCTCCACTTTGATCTCTTCTTTTGCCAGGTTCAGATCTCAGCTCCTGATTTCCACCAAGGAAAGTATATAGGGAAGCTGTGTGCCTGCACTTTTCTTTTTCTAAGCTTTGTGGCCCGTTCTTGTGCTCTCAATTCCGGATAATGCTGGACCCCTTTTATCCAGCCCCTCCTCTTGCCCTTTCAAGTGAAAAGAAGACTCCTGTGCCCCCCCATCAAAGTTAAAGGGAGGCTTTAGAGAGGAAGGCTCAGCACGCTGGGGCTCTTGAGCCTGTATTTAATCTCTTTCCCCGTTCCTGTGTGCCTCTGTGGCTTCCCTGCCAGTTTCTTTGTTGCCAAGTTTCTCATTTCCTTTTATTTGTGTGTGCGGGAGGTTGCCAGGCTCGCTGGAATGCATCTGAAGTCATCCTGGGGGGACACGCCTCAGCCCCCGCCGGGGTGAGCCCTGACTGGGCAGGCTGGAGCAGCCTCCCCTGGCTGCAGGAGCAGGGACAGGATCTTTTCCTTCTTGGTTTCCTTCACCAGGATGAGTTGCTGTAGGATGGCAGAGCAGAAGGGAAGCACATCATCTAACCGCTCTGATTCTCCCCTGCTGCTGCTTGGCATCCACACTTACTGTGTATTGCAAGAGAAAAGCAAGACCTGGAAGCAATCTGCTGAGGGTTTCAGATTCTCTGTTCCTCTCTTCCAGTCCATTAGGTCAGAAAGAGAATGGCTATCAACAAGTGTTTCATCTGGAAGTGCAGCCCTGGGATTTCCCTAGATTTTTACCCCAGCTTGAGCTTAAGATCAGTTTCCAGCTATCAGTCATTCTTGACTGAACTTATATTCTGATTTTCCAGAGCTGATTTCCACTGCCTGCTCCTCTTATAATGCCTCCTTTGCATTTGGGGTGTGGTTGTGTCAGGTCCCAGCACAGGAGATGTTTCCACTTGTGCTGGTTGCTGCTGTCTGGACACAACATGGCTCTAAGGTATGATACAGGTATTCCTTGAAAAGGGAGGAATTTTTGCAGGGAATTGGCCTGAAAGTGCTTCTGATCAATATTTCAGAGTTTTTTGACAGTAAAATGAAAAACAACCAGAGAGGCAGCAAACTGGAAGAAGGTTGCAAGTCCTTTGGAGATCAGGGTTGCTACTCAAAACATTAAAGTTGGTATGCTGGAGAAATAAGCTAAATTTAGGTGAGTAATATTCAGTGGATGCAAAGGCTCAGCGTGACTAAGGAATGGAGGAACTAATGCCCAGGGGGGAGGGCAGATCTCAAACTGAGTGGGAGTCAGTAATGTCACACCCTGGGAGTAAGAAAGTGTTTGGGTCTGCTTTTTATCAATGCCAAGGCCACTGCTGAGCCACGAGAGGTCCCAGCAGCTCTCTGACCTACTGCAGTGGAGTCCTGTGCAGTGCTGAAGGCTGCCATAGAGCTGGAAACCACACCCTGTGAAGAAAGGCTGAGAAACTGGTTCATGTGAAAGTAGAGAGGACTATGAGTGCAAAAATGCTCCATTTCTCAGTGTACAAATAAATGATATCAAGAAGTAGGTAAACAGCAGTTTTCCGTGCCCACGTGCTAACAAACAGAAAGAAACCAGTATCCCTAGGATGGAGGGAGATGTAGTAAAAGTCTTTGCTAACTCATGGAGCACAGAAGCACCAGCAGAGATCACCATGCAGCTGCTGGGATCTTGGCTGGAGGTGCTGCAGAATATACCTGAGACAGGGATGGGCTGGATGTGTCTGTCTCAACAGGGATGTACATGGGTCATTGCATCGCTTTTCCCAGCCTACATTTGTACATTTCTCTCCACCCATTTCATCTGCCTGAAAGCTGGCGGGGCAGTGGGAACTTCAAAGGAATTTGTACTTTGAGGTTTTTCCTTTTTCCCCATGGAAAACCTCCAGAATCAATGAAAACATATAGCATATGCTATGTATTCTCCCAAGAGAAAGCAACGCAGCAAGCTGTTGGATACAAAATGCTTTGAAATCTCCTGATTGGAAGGTAATTGATTATCAAACAACAGTTATACTGTGCAACAGAGATCATAGCTCCTCTTTGGGGTTGGAAAGACTAAGGATTAAACCTGCACCTCCTAGAGGAGGGAGGCTTTGGGACAGGTGTCCCTTGCAGAGGTAGCACACTCATGATGCTTTCACCAGCTCCTGGTGTTTCAGCCCAGGCCACTGGCAGCTCAGAGCTTTTCCCCTCTCCTGCAGCCCTGGGATGTGCATGGCTCGTTAGCAGCAGCCTGGCAAGCTGGGGAGCCTGCTATGGCAGCAGCTGCTTTTCCAGAGCTGTCCCACACCCAGGGCAGCCCAGAGGTTGTTGGCCAAGGTGAAGCACTCAGCTGAGATGGAGCCTGTGGGAGAGGGCGGGTCCTCACCAAAAAGCAACCAGCCAGAGCAAACTTTGCCTCCTTTGCAAAGTGCTTCCACCTTGCAGTCCTGCATGCCCAGCTAGTCACCCTGCTCCCTGATGTATCTGCAGCCAAGTGCCAGGGAGCAGATGGAGGATGTACCATCTGGCTTCTACCGAGCTCATCCCCAGCCTGGAGCTGGGGGAGCTGCTGGAACAAAGGATGGCATTGCTTGGAAGTGCCTGGACTAGAGAGTTTGTGAGTACTGTAGGAGTCAAGCTTGCTTCTTTCACGCTCCTTGGCTTCCCAGCAGCAGGTTTCCCAAGCTGCAGCTCTCATGTGTGTGCTGTGATAGCTGAGCAGTGGGCACCAGCCACTCTCCCTGTCCAGGGGACTTCTGCTGGACTCATGGAAACCACAGCATTTTTCCTCTTCTCAGCCCACACTGCTGCCCTTGTGGTGGGACCATATGGGCCACGCTCAGGGGTTGGATATCCCGGATTTCTCTCACATTGCTGACACAGCCAGATCCTGTGGTGCTGGGTGAGATTTTCCTCGTTCAGGTTCTGCTTTGTTCCGTGCTAACTCCACACAGCTGAGCTGTGTAGGGCTAGTCACCAGGGAAAAGAGGCTGGCAGAGATGAATAGAGGATGTGAACAGTTCCCTTGGTGCCCTTTTCCCTCACTCTTGTTTCCCTCTCAGCAGGGGGAAGCAGTCTCTGCGTGGTCCTCTGCCGATTGCATCAGGAAAGTCATTAAAAAGAATTAAAAAGGAAACAGAAAGAGACGGAAGAGGGGGGAAAAAACCCCTACACAGCCCCAAACAGTTATAAACTTGAACAAAAGAATGACAGGATCTTTCTGCTCAAAGTCCTGGGCCACCCTCACCTTGACTGCAAAGGACAGCAGTGCTCCAGTGACTTACTGGGAGAATGGGAGAAAGCCTTGGCTGTATTTCTGCTGGGATGGTGATAATAGGGATTGCTGGGCTGGTTGTGAAAGCTGTCATCTGATTGTTCAGATGGGGAAAAAATATATATTTATACAGAATTAAATTAATTACACATGATTGACCCATCCATCTGCTGAAATTGGCAATGGCTTGGTATCCTGGCCTTTGGAGAGGGAATAATATGTAAGATACCGTCCTGGGGGCAGTGTCTGTCTTCCATTTTGCTGTGGGAAAGTATCAGCCTCTGTTAGCAACTGTTCTGGAGAGCAAAATAATGAGATGGAGCACCTGGTTCCTCCTGTCCTCCCTCCCAGGAAGATTTGCCTTCCAAGGTCATGGTGTTGTGACTGGTCTGGGAAGATCTGGTTTATAATCCAAATTCAGTACCATAAAGGTTTTCCCCAAATAGTTGCCTGAATTTTGAGTTTGTATTGAGACACAGAAGTCTAGGCTCTTTCAGAGACCAGCCATTCATTTGTTCTGAATCGTGACTGGACATGGTCAATCACCTTCAAAAGGCTTGATATTTGAGTTCTGGATGAGTGCTGGCAACCTGCAGCCTGTAAAACTCTGTGGAAGGTTGTCCCACGATCCTCACCATCTCCATTTACCTCACCATCTCCATTTCCCTCTGCTTCTGTGCCTGCCTGAGCATGCCCTTTTAGAACTCTGGGGCAAAAGCAGAAACTTTAAGACAGCAGTGAGGTAAATTTGCTGCAGTGAGAGCAGCCTGTAGGCTGGGGACAGAGATGGTGATGGGAGAGGCTGGCAATGATTAGTGGAAGAATCTCATTCTGAAGCCCTACAGGCCACACACTTGCCTGGGTCTGCCACAGTCACTGGTTCAGGTTGCTTCTCAAACCAT
The DNA here is from genome assembly GCA_013398615.1 of Brachypodius melanocephalos. Lineage (NCBI taxonomy): Eukaryota > Metazoa > Chordata > Aves > Passeriformes > Pycnonotidae > Brachypodius > Brachypodius melanocephalos. Next base: position 7,042,227 of record VZSR01003794.1, on the reverse strand, counting down.
CACACAAACAGCAGCGTTTCCCCTGGGTTGATTTCTGCACGCTTCAGATGAGCTGGATTTCCTCACCCAAAGATTGGCCTCAGGAAAGCTCCTGGACTGTTTTCCTATTAGCCCTCCTTGTTAGACTCTCATTGAGGTAGTTTGTAGCTGCAGATGTTCCTGTGCATCAGTGACCAAGGCTTGGGCTGCAACTGTTGCAGAAATCCTTACATCTAGCACAGTGGATCCCCGTGAACATTGTGGATTTGTTCCTTTATTTCTCACCTGGCATGCCACAAGCTGAGGCAGAGCTCAAAGGTGCTAACACTGGGGAGGTTCGGATCACATCCTGAAATTGGTTTAGCTGCTGTGCAAAGTTTTCATTGGTGGTGCCCTGGATAGCTTGCATTACCTTATTTGCATGTATATTCTGACATCTACTGTATTTTAATATGGGTCCCTGCATTTATATGATTAGCTGTATTCTTGTAGGTGTAACTGTGTCTATGTTGTTAGAACCTGCAGCTTTATCTTCATACAGATCACCAGCATTGGGGTAAAATGCCATCACTTTGAGGTACTTACAGTTGATTTCTTGTTCACTGGCTGATCCCGTGGAAATATCTTGTTCCCAGATAAAGCCAGGTAAGTGTGTAGTTTCTGGGTGTGTTGAGGTGTGCATTGTGTGCTGGATGCATCACTCCCCGGGGGTGTTTCTGTGGGGTGTTTTGAGGCATTCACTCTGTGTGTCACCATGGGGACGAGGGAGGCGGTGGAAAGGAACACAGTTTGTATTTCTTAGCGTTGTGTGATTGTGCTTTCACAGCCTTGGAGTGAAGGTGCACGATGAAGTACATACCTCTGTCTCGTGTGTTTCTGCATGACAAAAATGTGCAGGCACACATGCACTGACACATACACACACCCTCCAGGGCGTGTAGGAGAGTGTGTGTGTGTGTGTGTGTGTGTGTGTGTGTGAATGCTATTTAAATAAAAAAGAAAGGAAGTGAATCAGGGTCGTTTCCATTTTAATTGTAAAACAGATAAGCACTAAACACTTTGAAAAAGTAAATGACTTGAGAATAATTACTATCTATTACTCTGCGTCCCAGGGGGGCAGTTGGAGGAGCCCAGATGGCTACAAAAATGGGATTTAGCAGAAAATTGAAGACATTATTCACCGTAACACATTATCAATTACCTTCATATCAATTACAATAACCTTACATTAGAAGAAGGGCCAGGAGACTATCTTCAGCCCCCAGCCTGAATAGTAATTGCACTACCCCTATGGATGGTGTGTGTGTGTGTGTGTGTGTGTTACAGGGTGGGGGGCACCACAGCTTTGTGCAGGGGTTTTGGCAGGGGTTTTCCCTCCAACTGCTGGGAAGAGAAGGGGAAGGGATAATAGCCACTCAAAATAGTTTTTCCTCCTCTCTCTACAGTCACCTCATGGAAGGCTTTCCTCTGTCCTGTTTGTGTGGTCTAATAGCTCGAAGGGCAGCTGATGTGGCTCCTTCCAAAAAATTCTGCTTGGCTTGCCATTTGGGAAGTTCAGAGTCTCTGTGCAGAGACTATTGTTTCGCACCAGTGTCCTCTACTTTCCTCTTCCCCCTCTCAGCCATTTCAGCCAAGCTGCTCACTTTGTTAATAGAGGCTCATGTGCAATCTGATGTTCTTTTCTGTAGGATCTGCCTTTCTTGCTTTAGCAATCTGTGCAGGAGGTGGGACCTGCTCCCTCTGCCAGACCCAGATGGGGCAGCAGCTCGTGTTTCCTGTAAACACAGAGAGATCACACAAGACCTTTTGATGGGATATGGAGATGAACCGACCAAAAACAATTTTAAAAAGTCTCTCTTCTTCCTTTTCTCCAGGGATGCTGGAAGTTGTCTCAGGGAGGAGCAGTACAGCCTGGCTGTCCAGCAGGCTGGTAGCATGAAGGTAGCTCTAAGGACATCTTGTTGCCTGTAGTTGTCTCTTCTTGCCAACTGGGATAGCTCTTGGAGCTGGTGGTAAGTCAGTGCTTCTGACTGTAGCTGGCTGATGCTTCTGGCTTATCACAATGCCGTTCTGAAATTCCACCTCCTTGAGCTGGGCTTGATCCAACTCACCCAAGTATTTACACATGCAACACCCACATCTAGCTGTCTGGTCCCATTCTCTGCTGCAATCCAAACAGGTTTCACCGCCACGGTGTCCTGGCCTCTGCACAAATGTGTGTGTAAGATAAGGATTTAGACACATCAGGGCACTTATGAGTTAAAACTGTTGGTGACACTCCCTCTAGCCTCCCCCCTTTCCTAAATATGCAGTGGAGTGTCCAGTGGGTTAGTGCAGAGAGGACTAATTGCTATTAAAAGGCTTTAATCTGGGAGATTAGTGTTGGCTCCAGGCAGTGTTTGCACACGAAGGAGATGTTTCCGATGAGATGAACTAGAATTTGTCCCTGCTGTTTTGTTGATAGAAAATCATCTTCCCCTTGGTTTTTTCTCTTTATCTCTGTCTTTCTTGCTTTCTTGCTCTCTCTGATCATTTGCTTTTTTCTCTTCCTTGAAGTTAAGCTGAGAGCTTTATCGTATTTTGGAGTGGCAGTTCTGTTTGACCTTTGGGGTCAGTTGTTTTTGCACATATGTACAGACATGCATGTGTACACACAGAGATGTGACTGGACTTTACTAATTCTGAGCCCTGCAGGAAATAGATCCTGCTCAAGAGAAGGAATGATAAATATATTTTTCCCCTTGTTTGCTGTTGAGCCTGTTGTGGGTCAAGGAGGGGCTTGCAGGGTCCTTCCTATAACAAGAGTCAGGCCAGTCACCTGCTGGGCAAGGGCTTGATCCAGAGACCATCAGGAAAAGGTGTTGCAGAACTGAAAAATCTTAAAGCTCCCTGCAGAAGTAATTAGTGGGAGGTAATTAAATGATTACATATGGAAAGGTATGGAGTATTACTGGACCTCTGGCATGACCCAGGAAATGTCACTATTGACTTTGATGAACATTGGATCAAGCCCAGTGGAAATGAATCTGATAACATGCCAGATGTGTCCAGAGAGCCTTTCCATGAAGGAGACACAATTGACCTGGGAGCACAGAAATCTTTGTGCTGTGCTTGCTGAAGGATCCCAAAGCAGAGGTGCTTGTTCTGAAGTTTGCTGTTGTCAGAAATCCATGAGCATCTCTTAGGTCTGACTATACAGACTCACAATCCCTGCTGCTCCCAGGGTACAGTTGGAATTTTCACAGCATCCTCAGGAAGTTAAGTGCCAATTCCCTTTGAAAAGAACAATGGAATAAATACTGCTTATGTGTAACTCTAGTGGAAGGAACTTTGTATCCTGAAGAAAAGGATATGTGAAAACATGATCAGAAAAGGAAGACTCAAGTAGAGCCACAAAGTTTCATGGTCCTTCTGGCCTAGAGAGTGACCAGACAGAGGCTAGGAAAGAGGAAAGGTAAGCAAGAATGAGTCCTCAAATCAATGAGGCCAAGAATCAAGGGGACAGTTGGGTCAGGGGAAGAAAATTGGTTCAGGATCTGGATCTTCCATTCAAAAAAGTCAAGATTTTCCAAGGAGGTAGAGCTTTGCAGGGTGTTACACACCATTCTTCTGTGCACTGGCTGGATACCATGGGCTTTGCTCTTTTGCAGGATGCTGCCAGAATCATCCATGAGACTTCACTGTCATTGTTTCACCACAAGTAGGTATTCTGAGGAGGTGTGAGTGAGAGACTGGGAGAAGAGAGGGGACAATTAAGCCAGCTTTGTGTCCTTGGGGGCTGTTTGTCTCTCCAAAGGCAGCTGTGAAGCCTGTTGCTTGGCTGATCTGGTGGTGTGGTGTTCTTTGGTTTTTTTTAAAGCATTTGAATCGGATATCAAGTGTCACAGCATGGCTCCTCTTAGGACAGCTTTGGAGTGGGCTGAAATATCGTATAAACATAGTTATTTCTCTCTCCTTCTCGCTGCTCCTGCCCAAAAATCCAAACTGTAGCTGTTAGCCAGCAGGAAGGCCGACCTACTGCTCATTTTTAAATTGCTTTAGTTCTGTTGTTTGCCCTTGTTCCCTCAAGTTTGCAGACAGTGTTGGTGTAAGCAGCAGAAGGATCTGGCCTCTAGCATGTGTTTGTCCCATCTGCTGTCCAGCATGCTAATTTTCATGGAAGGCACAAACTTGCACGGGCTGTGATTTTAAGGAGGGGCCCTTTTTCTTTTCATGAGCCAACTGCAAAGCCTCAGGGGCCAGATCCTGAAAGGCAGTCAATGCCAAGATCTGGAGGCACTGGGAGCTCAGGTCCTGGCAATTTCTAGCCTGTGCTCCAGTATTGACAAGACCATAGGGAAAGTAAAAACAGTGACAATATAACTTTTTTTTTCAGTAGCAACATTACTGGGAGGAAGGGTCTTGCAAAAAAGGTCTCAGTTGAAATCAGGCCTGAAAAATCCTCAGTGGAACAGAGAGTGTCAAAGTAAAAATAATGATTTCTTAAAAAAAAAACCAAAAAAAAACCCACAAAAACCCCCCAAGTAACAGGTAGAAGAGAAGGAATTTGTTTCTTTGGCTGATCCTCTTTAGTTCTTCTATTTCAACAGGAGCAGAAGTGTGTCAAGTGATTGCTCAAGTGATTCTTCCAAGTATTTGATGCTGAAAATGTTTACAAATATTAATACACAGGCTTCTTAACATGCCCAGTGATCTTGCTAGTCTTAAGTTTTGGGTGCGAGATTGGAGATATATGAGATTTTCTAAATTGTCAGGCATGATTTTATTAAAAAAGAAGAGAGAAAGAAAGAAAAGTCAAATGGCCAAGCCAAAAAATAAAAATTAATATAATAAATATAATAAATATAATAAATATAATATAATATAATGCAATGTAATGTAATGTAATGTAATGTAATGTAATGTAATATAATGTAATATGTTTTGAAAGTGTCCCAAACCCAAGACTTCAGAGTCCACCTTGAATATTGTTTATTTTTGTATAATGTATGTTAGGATATATTTCTTGACTGTTATTGGTTGTATGCAAGTGGTTTACTGTGCATTTGAGTAGTAGTGTTAGTAATTCTTGTTTTTATTAGATGTTTCTTGAAGTTTCTGAAGCTCTTAGAATCAGGTAAGCATATGACAATATCAGTTGTCCATTCAGTTAACTTTTCAATGTTTCTGTGTCCAAGGTGAGCATTGAATCAGAATAAACAGCCTAAGAATTTATCAGAAGTTAAAAATGTTAGAAGGTACTCAGAATCTATGACATGATTGATTATTTTAATGAATTTCAGTGAAACTTCTGGTTTTAGCAGATATGGCACACCATTTTTAAAATGGCTTATATTGGAAATATCACAGATAGGCTTCCAGTCACTTAAAAAAAGAGACTGAGACAGGCATTGGAATTGGAGAGCTCCATGGACACGAGGCAGCAGGGAGCTCACTCAGCAAGCAGCTAATCCCTTTTCTCCAAGCTGCAGCCATCCAAGGATGGAGCTGCCTCTTCTAGCCTACCAGTGGCCTTAAAATTTTTGAGGAAACCTAAATTAAACCTGGCCCCGATGGGTGTTCTGCCTTCCCAAATCCAATTAGCCAATCATGACTTTTCACTTAGCTGCAGTGACTTTAATTGGATCAGAATAACAAAGGAAGGATAGAAAATTACAGGAATTTACTTAGCATGCAGGGTGGAGCCTTGCAGCAAGGATCATCATCATCTCTAGCACTGCAGAGGCTGTAGAGTTCATCAGAGGTGTAAAAACTCCACGAACAGTCCACAATAATATGTGTGAAGTTTTTTTCATCTTTTTATAAGGTGCAAGCATCCACATAGAAAGCTGTAATAGGTGTGGTGGTCCAGCCTGCTGTTCTCCTGGGTGTGTACCCTGGCCAGCAAAATTTGGCTGCATGCAATACCTCCTTTGCACTTGGTGGTGTCAAAGGGCTTTTGGACAAGTAAAAGGAATGTGAATGAAAGCCTCCAGGTCTCTAAAGCTCAGAGCTATGCAGAACTGAGGCCTTTGAACAGCAGATTTTTTTTTTTTTTTAAATTCTATTTTTTATTTTAACTGCAATTCAAGGGTGCAGGGGCTGTAGCGAAACACAGCAGCTCCAAAATGTGCATTGCTGTCGTGTTACTGGGCTTGGAGCAGCACCACCAGATGAACTTTAAAAGCCACATTCCAGGGTTTCAGGACAATGACAATGCATTAGCACCAGCACAAGGCTTGGCACTGACAGAGATGATCTAGAAATGGCACTAATAAGAGCTAAACTTCTTCAGAACAGATGTGGCATTGGCTTGCTCACGGGGATGTGGGAAACAGGAGACACGGCTGCCACATCCAACAGCATTTGAGCATAATTTGGAATGAGACTTTGGAGATCAAAACATGCATTAAAAGATGCCAGCTTAGTGATTTCTCTTTTGCTGACCAGTATGTGATGAATACAGCACCAAGCAAAACCTAGAAAAACCATGAGGAGAACAGCAACTATTTTCCTGCTTTCTGTGCAACTTAAGGGACCTCCCTTCTACCAGAGCAAATTACATCATGAGAGCCACACTCCGTGCATGCTGGTGCCACTTCATATCCAAGGGATGCCTTGCAGCCTCAGTGAGTGTTGATCTGGATTTAACTGACATAACAGGGATCAGATTTTTGCCCACTGGGAGCTGTCAGTGAATGCAAAGTGTGACGTAGTGCTTATCTAGCATGCACACGAGGGACCCTGCTGCAAATCAGGAATGACTTCACTAAACCCACTGGAGCTGAACAACCACAAATGAGCAGAATGAGGCCCACGTATTATCCCAGGCTAGCATGCTATCTTTAGCAGGTCCTAATGAATTCAGCTGCAGCCTGTAGTCATTAATCCCAGTGGAAGGAGCAGCTCACCATTACATGACCTAGGATTTCAAGAGTTTGCTATTAATGCACCGGGTTGCTCCCCTAATGCACAACTCTCCAGGACTAGGGGAAACACAAATTACCCTGGACTTAGCCAAAATCTTGCTATTTCAGCACCTTCCAGCACAAGTAAGAAGGGAGGAAATGCTGGGGTAATAGATGGCACACGGGGCCCAGAAATTGTTTATGATGCAAATACGTTTAAAAGTACTGCCTTGCCTCCTCTGGGAAAAGGAGCTTAAAATTGAAGTCTAATGATAACAAATGATTGTTAATGAGTTGTCTAAACATAATAGATGGAAAGAATTAAAAGCCTAGAATAAACAGGGTTTCATTAAAGAACAATAAAGAAACAACACAAATTTCATATCTTAGAATAAATGGGCCCTTGTGGTCTTGCTGGGAGTGGAGGGCACTGAGGTGGGTGCATGGGCTGGGAAGCTCAGTCTTCTCCTGCCTGGATGCTCTCCCTGGACCCAAAGCTCTGGTGCCTGGGCATTGCTCACTGGCAGGAGCAGCTTTGAGGTGGCTGCCAAGGGCTTCACTCCTCCACACGTTTTGCTTTTACAGCCAGGGGCTGGCTAACCCTGCCACTGGAAGCCTCCATGACCTCAATTTAGGCAGCCCATGCAGCCCTTCCCGAAGGCAGCAAATATTGGTTCCAGGCTCCACAGAACTCCCTGGGGAATTTGAGCTGTTCCTAAATAAGTTACTCTAAAAGGCAAGCTCAAACCAGCTGTATAACAATCTACAGATTGTCTTTTAGGCCCTTCCCAGACAGATATATATATATATATTTTTAGGAGCACACAGATAAAATTAAAGTTGAAAATCAGCTCTCTAGAAAAGTGTGCTACTGAGAAATGTGAAATTCTGCAGAGATTTCACAAATGGTTCATCAGGGTGTTAGATGCCAAGAGCACACACCATATTTCATCTCAGTGTGTGGCAGATGGCATATTGTGGATAGATGTTAGACCAAGATTTTATTGAGGACATACGAAGAGATGATCCATAATACCTTGGTGGGTTTGTTTCCAAGACTGCCTGCATTTGGCACGGTGGCATTATTATTGTTATTTGTGTGTGGTGGAAAACTTTTAAATTTCAAAGTTGTTTTCAGACTTTAGAAGAGATCTCTACTTCAAGTTTCATTTTAATTCATCCTCTGGACAGGAATAGCATTCCTGCTCATTTTAGACTCTGGGAGTCTGACTTTGCTTTTATAGTTTTTCATTCAAAGGAAACGGGGGGGCAATAGACAAAACCTGAAATGATGTGGCAAAAACCACATCAAGATTTCCCCCAGGAAACATTTCATTTGCTATTAATTTATTTTAAAAGGCTTTTTTTTTTTTTTTCTTTTCTCTAGGAATCGGAAAGAAAAATTTAGAATTTTCTCTAGGAATTAGAAAGAAAAAAATAGAGAGATAAAACTCTTCCCCTCAGCCCCACATTTTCTGTTTGTTGAGTTGGAGTTCTTGTTTGTATTTCAGGAAGGAGTGCATGTTCAGCAGAGTGTATGTGAGAGCAGGAGTTTTTGCTGTGTTGATGTGTCTGTGTTTTGGAGTGTGTCCATGTCCAAGTGTAATGTACTTGTCTTTACTGATCTGCTTTGTGCTGGTGGATTGCAGAGCTGACAGGCTCCCTCTGTGTGTTTGTAAAGCTGCATTGGGCTCAGCACTAGAAGACCCCAATCTTGACAAAAAAAAACCCCTGGAACAACCCTAACATTCAGCTGGGGCTGGCTCCTGCTTTTATTCATGGTAATTTGTACCTCACCTGGTGGCAGGTTTACCTGGGAACACTTGGGAACTGTGTCACATGAGAAACCAGGCTTGAAAAATTCCAGCCCAGAATTAGTGCCATGTAGAGTCAGAGCTCAGCACTGTTTCCCAGTTGTAAAATGGCTCTCTCAAATGACAAGGTGGCTTTCTTTTCCTTGATTAAAAATATGGACTTTGTTTTTGGAATAAGCTATTTGGGAGTTTCTGTTAAAACTGTAAAATGATCGTGTTTTCAATATGGGTTTAGGAATATGTTTTTAGAATTACCTAGAGAAAGATCCCACCTCCTCTCTTCAAATCAAGGAAAATTAAGATTACAAATAAAATGAGATTTTGCATAGGGATAAGAATGCTGTTAACATATTTATTAATAAGAATTAGTGTTAGTATTATTGTTGTTACCCTCTTGTTAGTAGTATTATTAGATGTATCTCCTTGTGTGCTTAGGCTTAATGAACCATAATCTGCCTTTCTGAGGGCATTTGGCATGGGAAAATTTGGGGTCCTGCTGTACCTGTGACACTGCCAACGTTAAACACAACTGTGCAAAGGCATTGAAAGAGGTGGGTGAATCTCTGTATTTACATGGAACTCTCTGTGTGTGACTGTGTGGGGACACATCCATGTGGATACATTGCTAGTCCTTCAGAGAGGAGATCTGCAAGCTCAAAGTCCTGCTCCTGGGCAGCTGCTGAAGGTTCTAGCACAGTGGGAGATGAAGGAAACCTTCCAGATTCTTCTTGTGCAGTTGAATGGTGTAACAATGCAGACTGCAGGTTCATATCTGAGCCCCTTGGAACCAAAGTATTCTCGAGAAAAACTTAAACCAAACGGATCCAATTCCCCTAACAGCTCAATTCTGGTGAAATTTGGTTCGATTAAATGAAATTATATGAAAACATTCTGACTGGCTCCAGTGAAGAGTATCACAGGCGGCAGTTTGAGACTTGATCTGGGGATTCTGATGCCTGGCACCACAGACAAAATCCACTCCATGATTTCATACACAGGAGCGTATTGATCCCCCTGGACATCTGTGTTTATTGAGCTTGCATCCACAGGAGTGTGCCTTGCTGGCTGAGCAGCTTGTGTCACCCCTCAGGGGTCTGCACTGCGTGGATTTGGTGCTGCTGAGTGGTGCTGAAGGCAGCGTTGGTGCAAGCAGTGTTGGTTTAATGGCTGTGTGCAGGTCTGGGACAATCACAGAACTACAGAATGGTTCAGGTGGGAAAGGGACCTCAGGAGGTCATCTTGTCCAGGCCCCCTGATCACACAGGGCCACCCAGAGCCTGTTGTCCAGGACAATGTCCAGGCATCCCTGCTGGCTTCCCTGGCTGTGGTTACAACTGCAAGGAAAGTTATAAGGCTCGGTTAGGCAGCACGGGCCCTGTCAGTAAATCATTGTGCAGTTCAGGCTGTTTTTCCCCCCTATTGGAGTCCATAGAGAATCAGACAGACTGTGCTGAGCTGGTCCCATCTGCACCCAACCTGGACAGCAGCTTTATCTTGCCTTGTAAAACTGCAGAGCTCTGTGACAAAAGAGTTAATCTCTGCCTTTGTTTCTCTTCCTCTCTCTCTTCTCTCTTGCAGCCGACTGAAAGGCAAGATGAGAGCAGATCCATCAGTGTCAGCTGCTTTCAGCACATCAGCACTTTTGGGGGGTTTATTGGGGACTAGTCCATCAGCAGTGCTTCCAAACTGCAAGCAGGCTGCATTCATGCCCCTCCTCCTGCCTGGGGATGCAGCGCCAGGCCCCCAGTGCCACTGGCCAGGGGCTGGGTGATAAATGACAGCATGAGGCATCTCCATGGCTAGCAAAGTCCAGAGGGTTGGCCAGAGCCAGGCTGCTGGGGAGGCAGCAATGAAACCGTATTAATTTCTGGGCGTGCGTCCATGTGTGTCCGTGTGTCCGTACCGTCTGAAATAATGCGCTCGACACAAACACACATGCTTCACTCCCGACACACAGAGTAACACGGGAGAGGGCTGAAAGGGAGAAAGCAAGCTGATTGACAGGTTAATGAAGCAGTTCATAATAGCAATGGATATCATAACCTTAGAAACAGCTTGTAAATACCCAGTTGCTTTACATGTATAAACATACTCCCATGCTCAGGTCTGTGTATATACATTTGCCTATTTATGAAATATATATGCATATGTAAAAGGTGCAGGAATGTGAAATCAATGCTCTGAAGCGAAACCAAAGAATAAATAGAAGCTGGATAAAATTAAGCTTCATTAGCCTAGCAGCCATATATATCCCCTGCCTTTTATTTTACTCCTAGGGCTGGAAGTCTTCCAAAGCAGTGGAGGGACTTAGAAGCATGCATCTGACTGTCTTGCACTCCTAAGCCCTCTTGGCACACCTGAAAATTCCACCTCTGTGGGGTTTGTTTAATTGGTGGGGATTTTTTTTTCCCTCCTTCTTTTTTTGTTTTGTTTTGTGAGGTTTGGGGGGATATGTGTGTGTGTGTGTTTGTTCATTTGTTTGCTTGCTTGGGGTTTTTTTTGTGTTTGTTTTGTTGTTTTGTTTTTAATCTCAGTGTCTTGGGAAGGGCAAGAACATCCAAGCAAGGTTGGGAGATTGTGTTAGCATGAAGATAGTGGAGTTTGAACCCATATGTAATGCAGGGTTGTGACTAATTCCTCATCACTTTGGTACGTCACCCTTTGAAAAGCTAGATGCATCTTTTCCTAGGCAGATATTTGGATGTCAGTGTTTGCTTCTGTATTGTTTATATCCATGGGGATTTCCCAGTGTATTCTGAACTGGGGCAATGACTTACACAAAAATCCTTTCCCTCTTTTGTGGGACCTATTAGCAAATATAAATAGCGACATACTGAACTCCTGTGGATGGGCAACAACCCTGGGAGCTGAAAAAGCAAGTTCAGCGTGACTGAGGACCTTTAGCTTTTCCTTTCATGACTCTGCTTTTACTTGTAAGCCTCAAGTTTACAGTAAGATAATTCCCCTAGGTTCTTCTCCTAGCTCCTCTTAGGGAAAAATTGTGGAAGATAAGAAGATTTCTCATACCTACAAAGAAGTGTCAGACTTGCCACTTCCCAGCACTATTTCTAAGCATCATGACTGTGCATAAAAACAATTCAAAGAACTAAGTGTACTGGGAAGGATCAGAGCCACAAGGTTGATAGAACCCAAACCTACACAATGGAAAGTTGATTTTATCACACTGAAGTTTAGCTCAGACTTCAACTCTTGTGAAAATCCCCAGCAAATTCCCATCTAAGATTATACAGTTAAGTTCCTGGCTTCAAGTCTTCTGGAAAGAGTTGTGCCAGATATTTTCTTCCTGGGAAGAAAATATTCCCGATGGGAATTCCAAGATAAAAGCACTTAAGAGGTGGGATATGTGCAGAGACTGCTGATGTGGTGTGGCACCATGCAAGGAGCATAGATACACATGCAACGTGCAAAAAAAATCATGCCTGCAAGTCTGAAGCCACACATGCTTTTGCTGCCACAGCAAGGCATCCTTTTATTTATATGGCACTTGCACTGTCTTGATCTCTCTCTTGACCACAGTTCTTGAATGAGCCTGTGACCTGTGCTTACAGCCAAAACAGTCAAGCCAAGTATTTCTGTGTTAATCTTACAACTGTGGAACAGCCGTAACTCGTCCCCAAACATGTGAAAAGCTGAAGACAGAGCTGGGAGTGGGACTCACATGTGCAGCATGATAAGCTCATTAATTCTATTTGTCTAGACTGGTCAACTATGCTAAAGCAACACTGGCTGAACATTTGCACAGAAGCAAATAGCTGTATATCTTAGTTTCTAGGAATATCATAGCTCTGTAACCGGGAATCTTCTGGGTTTGAGTGCAGTTTGAACCATTGTCTGATACTCTTCTGCCTAGCATCCCCTGTTCTTCTTTAAGCTCCCTTTTCCTCTACTGCCTGCAATTAGTGTCTGCAGTTGCTCTCCACAAGCATTTTTAACCTTTAACTGTAAAACAGAGGAGAACAAGTTGACTTAAGGATGAATGGAGATTAGGGGTGAGAGAAGTTGGGTCTGTAGCCTGGAGAATTGGTGTCCTTCCATCAGGGATTTGCCCTTAATTCACCACTGGGGAGGACTGTCAGGTTTGAGCAGGCTGATGCTGCTCCTGCCATTCCCTCCCCTGCCCCAGAGACCAGAGAGGGGCTGGGTGTTGGTAGGCAGTCGGTGCCAACTTCCTGTGGGAGCAGGAGGTTGAGGAATGGGAGCTGGCAAGGTCTCCCTGTCTTTGGTGGTGAGGAGGAGCAGGCTGTGCACGACAGTTCAGCTGTCTTCTACCAGCCAGGCCAGCCAACCAGATCCACGAGGCCTTCCCAGTCAGCACAGCAAGCTGAGCTCTGCTGCTGTCAGCACTGCTGAGAGCAGAGGCTGAGGATGGGTGAATCCCAATATCCGGATTGCATGGATATTGGCTGGAAGCATTCCACCATATCCGGGTGGCTGCCTTTGCGTGATATTCGTGCTCGTCAGAAAATTAATTATTCCATTCAGCAGGGCTCTGTGAGCTGGGAGGATTACCTCTCAATACCTGGAGTTGCTTCTGGGGGTGGGAGAGGTGTGTGAGTGTGAGAGAGAGAGGGAGCTTGTGTGTCTGCGTGTCTGTGTACCAACGGGGTATGTTGTGGCCACAGATGTGTACAGACAGCAAGAGGTTGTCCCCAACTGCAGATACAGAGAAGGAATTGCACAAATAATGCAGAAATAAGGAAGATATCTTGCTCTGTGTGTTTGTGAAAGAGAGAGCCCTTGGGGATGCTGAGTGGCTTTGCATACCAGAAAGAGAAGGATTTTCTTCCAGGTGGGTGAGCTGTGTACAGGTGCAATGCCTGGGTAGGTAGCAATGCCTTGTCTTTGCTTGATTTGTGAGAGGGACATATGCATGGCCAGACTGTGTCAGGCTTTTAGATCCACCTTCAGAAGGGTTGATATGTGTTTAATACAAGCCTAAACCTGCCCATGGTTTCCCGTGTACTTGTGCTTCCAACAGGAAAATGTCATGGTTACACAATGATTGTTGAAAAACTGCACATGTCGTGGAAAACTGGTGTCAGCTGGCACCACGTTAATACCTGTGATTTTGACTGTGGCCCTCCTAAACACAGCTCCAGTTCCTGTCTTCCTTGTAGTACATCTGATCAAACCCATGTACCTCAGGAGGTAACTTACATCAGCAAGTAAGCAAAATCAGGTCTCATGATATTTAGAAAGAAAAGCTTTCCACCTCAGTTCGAAAGCTTTCCTGCAATCCTCCAAGTAACAGGATGGTTTTTTTCCCATATGGGGTAGTATGATCTGTCTATGTGCATGAGCTGGGGTTTTCCAGCTGCAGCAGCAAGGAGTGATCCTTCCTGGAAAGCCAAATTGCTTCATTAAGGCTTGGCTTTGAGAGCACCCTGATTGGCTCTGCTAGGCAGCACAGCGCGGAGTTGCAAGCTCGGGGTATACTTGGAAATTTGTGTTATTAATTGAAAGCTTATTAATGGCAAACACGGGATGACATTTTACATGGTTTAGTTATGTTCTGTGAGTCACTGGTACGATGCAGTCTCAGCCACGAGGCAAGGAATCTCCTGCCATATCTGATAACAGGGGAGCAATAACAGCTCAGCTCCCACTAACTGGTCCTGAGGCGACAGCCACGAGCCTTACAAATCTCTGATCATCTCTCTCAGGAGAGAAGGTCACCCTCTCCTCTGAGATGGACACTCATCCTGGGGTTAGGGGAAATCGCAGAGGAAAGCACACATAGTCACTGAGCTAATAAACACTGGTTTGTTACCAGTGGGCTTCAAAATTTTGGCCTCTCTGCAGCTACAGCTCCATCATGGGGTACAAGCAAAGTCCTCTCTGCACTGCTGAGAGCTGTACAGGGGAATATAGACAGCAGAGCTCCTCTGCACTCCCTTGCCCAGCAGCAGAATTATTTCCAGAACTGCATTGTAGGCACTGGGAGGAGATTACAGGCCAAGCAGTTAAACTCTTCCACCCTGGTTAGCAAGAACCCCACAGCTGTGGATTGTCTGATGCCAGCAAATAAACCAGATGGATGACAGGGATGGAGACAGGCCAAGCTGGGATGGAAAGCATGGTGTGCCCTCCTGTCTTAACGGGCTTCTGAAAGATGAGAGGAGCACAAGCTGAAAAGAGCCTGCAGCTGCAAAGTTCAGATAATGGGAAACAGGACCTCCTCTTTTTTTGTGGGACTTCAGGTGTGGCTTGTTGAGATCTCCTCTAACACCACAGGATGAAGCGCTGTGTCCTTGGTGCCTACAGGAAGGTGGGATATTTCCAGGCTTCATTGGAGAGAAGAATCCAGATCTACAGCTGCAAAGAGCAGTGGGTTTGGGAACAAAAATCCAGCCTAGTGAGAGATCTCATAGACAATATGCACCCTAGAGTGCATCACTACAGTTGCCTGTTCTGGTTAGTAGGTTGCAGAGAGATAAAGCCACCCAGTCTGCACAGGACAGGGGTGGGTCAGTGCTTCTGATCAACATATTCTGTTTTTGCAAGGGGCCAGACCTGGCTGTTCCTCCAGTGCTTCATGTCTGTGATTTGTTAGCTGGGTGATGGCAAGGCCTACAACTCAGATTTGTGCTAAGTGCTTTATGTACAAGTCTGATGAGATTCAGGTCCAAAAGGAGCTTTCTCCCATTAACAGAACATCAATTTATGGATGGGCTATCTCCAAAGGCTGTGAGAAAACCACAAGGCTTAATTTCACCAGCTGTTCAGGGTCCCCAGACACCAGCTCTCTTCAAAATTCAAGGTAAGGCAACCTACTCTTGTCTGTGCATCTCTGTTGACAGTTTAGGTACCCCAAGTTTGTGAAGTGACCTGAATAACTCTTGGATCTCTTGACTTTAAAGGCTACAGAAAATGCCCCAAGACTTTGCATATATAGGATTGCTTGGAATGATACATGCAGTCCATCATCAGTGCTGAGAATTTCACTTGGTCCTAGTGTTATGCCTCAGTTCCATGGCTGGCTTTCCTCCCAACAGTCTAGTTGGAATTTTTCAAAAGGTAGCAGCAAGAATGTTCAGCACTAGAATATGCCTACTGCATGCTTTGGGGTACTTGGAGTTTAGGGTATTCCAGCTTTACTAGGAGATCAGCCTCTCACCACCAGGAAACACAATCTACAGGAGCCTTTCTCAAAATAAAGGATCGAACCTCAGTTCAGTGCCTCTTCAAGCTAGGCCAAGCTGCTTGCAAGTCTGTTTTGGAAGGGATTACTGAACACACCCCTCAGCGTGCTGGAAAATCACCCCTGCTGGTACCAGGTACTGTCCAGACAGATTACATTGCGTTTATTGGGTTCAGCGTGGAGGGGTGGATACAGGACATCCTTGCCAGGCTGTTTATGGCTGTAGGGGAGCGTGCCCTTCCTAGGTGTGATCCTCACCTCCACCATTTGTCCTTCTTCCTCTGTTCTGCCATCCCTGAAGCAGCCTGGATTGGTTATAGCCCACATGTTACAGCGGCCAACCTGCAAAAGAGAGAGCCAGAAAAAGTTAATGTGGAGTTCTGGTCTACTCCCAGGATGCATTTGGGCTGCAGCCCATAATGATATGTATAATTGCAAAGGCCTGCCAAAAAAAGCAGGCTGGATTTAATTGAGTCAACACACTGCTATTAATAATAAAATGGCAGAGACTTTGCTATTAATCACTTGTGCTGGCTTTATCACAGGCAGACTCGGCTATCTGGCTACCAAACAAGACCTTTAAAAAAAAAAAAAAAATGGTGCAGTGGAAAAGTTACTAGTGGGAATACACCTGCTAACAAAATGAAGCTTGTAAACAAAATGTTCCTTGCAGAAGAACGTTCTTTTTGGAGGGGGGAATCTTGTTTGGGAGGCAAATGGGATTATGTCAAATGGCTTTGTCCTGCAGCAAAGTCCTTTTATAGGAACAGATCACTGGAGGATGCACTTGGCAAATGGTGTATCTTTGGAAAAGGTATGCTTGATAAAGGACTTCGTCCAGGGTGGGAATAAAGGGAAAAAAATGGATCCTCCAAAGAGAAAGGTAATTGCTGCAGCCCAGCCCAGAGAGGAATGCATCTGTTAGTAGTAAATGAAAAACACCATATCCAGTGAGTGACTGAACAAAAATGGAAATGAAAACTAAATAGCATGGCTGACACCAAAATTGCAGCCCTCCTTGTAGAGGGCTGGATAAACTGTGGTATATTGACGTGGATGGCTGGATGTAGAGCTCTGTACCCCAAAAGTGGATGCTGCCAACACTGCATATGCAGTGTTGGAGTAGAGTCTGGTCTTCTGAGGGATCTTCAAGGACTAGAAACACCCTCTTCTCTACAACCTGGCTTGGTATGGAGGAAAGGCTTGAGTGGGGCTCCAGCCCTTTCACACATGCTCCATATTTGCTTTCATGACCGTGTTCCTTGTGGCTCTCCTGGTGAACTGTGCCCCAGTGCCTGAGGCTGGCACTGTTTCCTCCTGGCAGGGCAGTGCATTTTTAAAAGGTGCCCCTGCTGAGGTTGTTATCGTAGCAAATATGGAAATGACAATCTTTACTTTTGCTGCTGAATAGAGCAGCTCGTGGTGGCTTTTTCTGGGAAGGCACAATGTGGCAAAAAATGTCTGAAACCCAGGAAGAAGGGAATAGGCTTGAAAACCTGAGCAGGGAACAGGATGTGTCTGTAGGCAGAGCCAAAGGATACAGAGCAGGTAGAAGAACAAACAACACAAATACATTATGTTGCTTTAAGTCTAAGAGGTTGTGAGACTTAGAAACATTATTCTTCAAGCAGACAGCTGGAGGGAGGGAATCCCCTGACTTCTACATTTAGGAATGCCAAAGAATGGATCTTTCCTTCTCTTCCAAGTTTTCCTACAAAAAGTGATAAATTTTCTGTACACCAGTGCAAAAAATCTCAGTGCATCATGCACAAAGAGTCAAGCAAAAGAAATGATTTAACAGGCTAAAAGGCCTCTTTCTGCTATGAATTAACAAAGTCGATAAATGAATGCAAACATTATCCCTCAGAAGGAAAGAGAAAAAAGAAAAGAGAAAGGAACAACAACAACAAAAAAATCCTAGAAAAGAATGATCCACTTCCTGCTGTTTTCCTTTCCTCCCCATAAAGCGAGTGTCTTATCCTCAGAGAAATTCACTTCATTGTTAGAAATAGCCAAAATTGGCTTGCAACTAGTAAAGATGCCAAGAATTTGCACCTTGCTCTGTGACCTAAAGCAAAAATGACATGAACATTGACAAATTTGACAAGGAAATTTGTGCAAAAAACAACTTCTATTTGGCTAGCCAAGCAGCAAATATGTCGGATGATATGCTTTATTAAGCAATCCATTTTTCAGCAATAGCTGCACCATCTGCAAAGGTTAGTGTGCATCAGGCTTTCCACAGAATTTCATCTGCGTCTGCAGCTAGGTGCAACACACGACCACATTTTTCATGTACATACAATTTTGGATGCAAATAGAATACTTGATGAAAGAGGTGACCTTCCGGACTGACTTCCCCCATGCAGTAAAGTCACAGGCGCAGAAGCAGCTGAGAGAAACATATCTCTGCCTGGAGGGAGGCAGGGAGTGGCAGAGAGGGAGGAAGGGGGAAAGTGAGACATAAAAAGAAGAGGCAACTTCGAGAAAAAGTGTTTCCCAAAAAAAATTGGCTTGGCTCGTTGCGTAGCAGAGACTCTGCATTTGTGGTGGAATGGGAACTTTGGTGTGAGGTAGCTGCAGTTTTCTTCTGGGTGGTATCCATATCTCCATCTTAGAGTTTCTCTCTTGTTATCTTGTGTGGTTTCTGCTACTACACTCTCTAAAGATCATTGTCTTTTGTTGCTCCCTCTCACAGTTTGTATTCCAGACTTGTCATCTCTTAGGGATGGACCATTTACCTTATTGCTACTCCAGCCGCTGCCTATGGCTGCTGGATCTCCTTCTGAACACCCTTGGCTTAACAGGATGTATTTTCCAAATCCAAGGAGGGGAGGATTGCTTTCAAGTACTAGTCAGACATACCTATGTTCTGACCGGTTTTGGGGTTTTTTTTTCTTTAAATCATGATTGTCTTGCCTCTGTATTTTCCTACACTATTTTCTAGTGGATGGATATGGCTTTTCATGTCCTGTCTGCCCTACATTAGTTGAAATCAACTCTTCCCTAGTCCCCAGTCCTCTTCCCCAAGTGTATGCTGTACACACGGCTCCCTACGCCTCATTGATGGTCGCTGGTTATAAATTCATGTTCTCAATCCCTACTCCACTTAGCTGAAGTTGGATGCCATCCCAGCGCCTTGCAACTGTCCCTGGTCCAGTGGAAAGTTTAATCTGCCAGTTCATGCCGTGCCATCCTATGGGGAGAGTTCAGTTCAGTGCAGCTCCACGCTGCACAGAGAGAAGCTCATTAGCAGGACATGGTGGTGTCTGATGACACTGTGGTCCAAGAAGGCATCATTAAGCACAAAATGTTTTCTGTAGCTCTCTGAGATTTCCCAGTAACTTAAGGAATTCAGACATGGCTATTGTGGGGGCACAGATGAAAAGGGGAGCAGAGATGCACTCTCCAAGGGCTGTCTCCCATCTGTGCCTTTTGCAGGAGCAGATATCAGCCAAAGCCTTTGACTCCTTTTTTGACTCCTTGGATCCTTGCTGCAAAAGATGCAGATGGGCCTGGCAGGCACACTCTTCCCTGCTTGGCTGCTAAGTGGTGTTAAGTGATGAATGTTAAACTTAACAAGGGGACTTACAGATTTACGTAAGGATTTTACTGCCTGCCAGGTATAAATGATGGAGCAGCTTTGATCTTTAGGGGGATCAGTACTGGAAGTGATTTAAACTAAAGTTAATAAAACTGCTTAAAACTGTACTCTGTAGTCCCACAGGCTGAAGGAGCCCTTGGTCACTTGACTGCTCTAAGTAAAAATTGTTCACATTTACGAGGGAGACCAAATCCCACTGGTGTTAGCTGTGTTTCCAGCTGAATAATAAATGGTATCTTCCAAGAGTCCTACAAGTCCTTCCCTGTGTGCACTGCAGGTCCCACAGCTTGCTAGAGCCTCCAAGCTCTAATCCACAGATACCAAAAAAAAAAAAAAAGGACCCTTTGTAGTTCTGTGTGCTTTTCTCATCCACTCTCCACTTCATAATCCCTACACTGATCCTTTTGCCATTTTGTAGCATGTCACAAGCTGTTGTTGGAGCTTTTAGAAATGTTGCCGTCAAGTGAAATTCTGGAATTCTAGGTGCATTTTACCTTTGGAATTTGCTGGCCAGCAGTGACAAGCACATGTCACAAACATTAAAATTTCATTAGCTTCATGGGACACTTTGCTACCATATACCTTTAGAAATCAGACATCAGATTACAGATTTTTATGAATGGTCCTGTAGTGTTTTCTTTCCTTGCAGTGCATCTTAAAAAAGTTCCTTATGAAGGTGAAAATCATATTTTTTAATGGGTGCTCTGTTTTCTGTCTCCCAGGAATCAGTCACCTCCCACAATATAATCACAAGTATTTCCACTGGGAATTTCCATAAGGTCCCAAGATGAAATGATGCGAGCTGCAGTGGGCAGGATGCTCAGATATTGTGCAAGCAGGACTTGTGCAAGCTGCACTGATTCAGGTGAAGAAGTGGCTTTTGTGTAACCAGAGAAGCTGATGGGATTTACTGACACCCCTGCATTAGCCCAGCTCATTAGGTTTACAAGTGAGAATGAATTCCACGCATTAATTGCCCTCGAAGCTATGAGGCAAACAGGTCTTCACTCCATGCCAGGGGGTCTGCTGTCAACTGGAGTCACCAGGCTGTCCCCTCCACAGACACACACAAATGGAAGTCATCCTGCTATTGCTATAGGGTTTTCTAATTCTCCTGCCATTTCCTAGAAACTCTTTAACAACTACCAGGATGCCTTCTGTCTGCTTGGTAACAAAACAAGGAGCCTTTCATGGCCCTTTCTAGAAACCAGTGATTGGCAGCCACTGAAATTGAATTAGCAGTAGCTCACCACTGGTAGAGAAAATATTTTTTTGTTTTTATTTCAGCCCAGCGCACTGTTAGTGATGGAACTCTGCAGCACCACGATTTGATGAGGCCACGATCTTGGAAAGATACAAAAAAGAGATGGGCTGTTTCAGGCGGATCATGAGGAAATCCTGAATTATAAAGGTACAGCCAGCTCTGGGATGGGATTTGCTCTGTGGGGGAGCCAGCTGGAAACTGCCAGTGCTTGGGAGGAAGTTGCATGAAAATCTTGTTACTTGTACCTTGTTTTATAATTACCTCTTGCAGAGTGTGGGTTTTTTTCTGAATTACAGTCGCTGTTGGAGACAGGTTATGGGCTTAGACAGACCACTGGCTGGACAGCCTGGTATTTCCTGCATTCTTCCTTCCACAGATCCTCTAATAGCCCTGCTGCCTGGCTTTGTCCTGTTATTGTGTCTCACTGCGAGGATGGGCTGTGTCTGAGGTTGTCGGGGGATTTCTTCAGGCAGATTTCTTCAGTGGTGTTTTCAGAGTCCCCGATTTGCTCCTCACACTCCTGTAGCATTTTCTAAATTCCCTGGGGGCCGAGGGTCATCCCTCACTTTACATGGGATAAATTGATAATGACACAATGAAATCGGTCATGATGAAATGGCTCCAATTTTCTTACAGTGGCAGGGGATTTTGGATCTGTGTTTCTCTTGTGTTGTCTCAGGAGCTGTGCTTACTCCAGCGGCTTTTTTTTTGGTCAAAAATTTCCAATGGTATTTTGAAATCTCCTATTCCACCCTGTATCTTGACACTAGATTCAGCAAACTGTTTTCAGAGGTTTTCTGTGTGTTTCCTGTTGCATCTGTAGCAGCCCGTCTGTTTGCTGTAGTTGGATTTTTGTGGGGCCACAGCTCTTGTGTTAGAGAATGAGGGAAGTGACAGATCATCTAGTGAAGACTATCATGGCTAGAATTTGCTCCTCATTCACCTGTCAGGGCAAGAGAAGTAGTAATTTGGAAGCATGACTAGATTTGAGGCCATTTTCTTGTGGCTTCTATTTCTTTCTTTCCTTGTACTACTGCATCAGACTAAGATCCCAGCAGCTCTCTTACTCCCTTGAAAAAGTTGCTATATGTCCCTTGAAGTGTGAGGAAATCAGGCATTTTATACCCTGAGAATCCTTTGAACCCAACCCTCTGCTCTCAGCTCATTTCTGCTTCCTGGTATTTTTCCTGTCCTGCAGTGTGGAGCAGAGCACTGAAGTACTCAGACATGATGAATCCATGCTGATTTACCTACTAAACAATTGGACCCAGGTTGGACAGAGACCATAGAACCCTCTAACAGAGTTCTTTAAACGAAAACACAGGCAGGAATTTCAGCCCAGTTAGCTGGGCATTCAATTATGGCCTTTGCTACAGAGTAAAACCAGTTTTTCCAAAGGACACCGGTAGAAACCTCTTAAAAAAGGAGTTGTGGCCCCTCCCCAGTGACCTTTCCTTGTCAAGTGCTACATGCTGTGATGTTCCTACACAATAGAGAACACTCTGCTCTCTGTGTACTTGGCAAAGGAAGAAATGGCTTTTTTAATCTCATTGCATGAATTATTGGCAAAACGTTTGAAGTGGCTCCAAGATTCCTCCCTGACTGACTTGCATTTTCTCAGGAGATTTGTGTAGTTTGGGAGTTTGGAACCCGTAACTGAATAACTCATAGAAAGCATTGGCTGCTTTTTGAAAGGATGCTGTGTCCTTGCAGGAAAACCACTTCATCTGCCGCATCACCACGCCTTTGCAGAGGACAAGCCTTGCTGGGTGTCCCCTCAGAGGATGCCCACCCCTCCTGCTGCCCTGCCCGGCCCCAGCAGAGGTCTTGGGCAAACATCAGCATGTGCCAACACTGAGCAGTCTGCAGGGACAGGGCATGGAAACACAGGCAGCAGTGTGGGGTTGTGTATAGAGGAAGAGCCAGAGCTGGGATTGAGACCTGTGCTCCTGTCACTGAAGCCTCATCAGCCTTGAGGTTCAGAGAGGGACACCTTTTACTGGTGGTCAGCCCTTTTCTCTTTGTGTACTGCTTCCCTGGCCTTGCTCATGTGGCTCTGCCAAGGGCCAGGTGTTACTCCAGGAATCCAGTGCAGATCATGTCCTTGCCTTTTGACGGAGCATCCCTCTGACTTCCTGCTGACCACAATGGGTGAAGGCTTGTCACAGAACAGGGATAGCCACCTCCCCTCCTCGAGTGCTAGCCTTCTTTTTGCAAGATCAAAGTGGAGGGAGTGTGCCAGAACCTGCCAAACTGCTGCTGGGGAGACTGACAGGGAGTGACAGAGCCTGAAACCGTCTGGCAGATTGTTTGTTTAATGGGGTAAAATGTTTTCCTGACACTGTAGAGCACTTTGAATAGTAAACGATGTCAATAACACACATTCACCTGTTCCTACCACGGAGCACTCCCTCCTATGCCATC
>VZSR01003794.1:6910131-7018993 GCA_013398615.1 Brachypodius melanocephalos | reverse complement strand
GTAAGATCATGGAGGAATAAATCTCAAGCACAGTGCCACGGCCAAAATTATTCATATTTCCCAGCTGTTGATCTGGGACCTCCAGCCATGGAGAATTTGACCCACTTACTCTAGACTGCCTGGTCTTGGCTTTGCTTTAAGGATCACAGTGACTCAACTCCCTCTGCCTATTTCACAAGAAGTTCAGTGCAAGCAGAGGTACAAGCAGGCTCAGCTGAGCCAGAAATAAGACCCAGGCTTGCTGTGTTGCATTTTCTAGAAGTCTGTAGATCTGTGACTCCAGTATGGAGGTCCTCTTCTGATAGTCTGCTGATACAAGTGTTTGTAGTTGGTAAATGGCTCTGGCTGTAGCAGCCTGTGTGGTGTCAGCCACTGAACAGTTGTAGGACTTGGAGTCACAGCCTTTCTTCATCACAGACTCATGGTTGGTTTGGAATGTGGATCCCAGAGCTGAAGTATTTTTGGTGCCATCATCAGTCACCTGATTGCGATTCTTGATCCTGTGGTTAAATACAGGCAGACAAGTTTCTGATCTACCTCACCGCACAACGGTGTCTCCTTGGGTTTTGCATTCATTTCCCAAGAGTGAATAAATCATTTCTAAGCACTCGTTCCCAGGGAAGAAGTTGATTTCTTCCTACTATGTCCATGATGAACAAGGATACTCACATTATTTCTTATTATTTGGGTGCACACAGTGTGCACTTCACTTTGAAGCATGAAAGTATTATTTATCTTTTGCTACTCTAAGGAGCGGCTACACACAATACACTTTGTGGGCATTGTTGCCTGTTTAAATGCTCAAACAGAAAAAAAAAAGTTAGTTTCTTTGTGTGACTGTGCTTGCTGGGACTCGGGCTCCTGTGTGCTCGATGTGGTGTGCACACACAGAGCAGGCACTGAATGGAGCTCCTGGGGCTTTTACCCTGGGCTTTTACTAGAGGGGCTGTTGGGTTAATTTGCCTCGGACCTTTGGGAAACTGTTTGTAGACCTCAGAATTGAATCTCCCAAGGGATAATTCAGTGCCACCAGATGTCCCTTTTGCACAGGTCAGCTGGTTGTTGTGGGCCATGGAGCAACCATGGTTTATCTATGCTTTGGCATTCCTGCTGGCTGTGGTCAGGTAGGTGCAGTGCACTGTTGCTTGGAGGCCACTCCACAGGGATGTCCAGGTCACCAGGCAGGGAAGATGCTTGAGCAGGAGCTGTGATAACTATGGCAGCAGCGGATTCTTGTGTGTGTCCTCCTGTGGGTGGACTTTTCCTCTGTCAGGGGAGAAGCCTGTAGCTGCAGAGCAAGGAGAGTCCCAGGGGAGCAGGCATGGTGCTGGGGTGCTCCTCCCTGCCTCCCCTTGCAGGCCAGGCTTTGTGGCAAGGCTTCTGTGGGTCCCACGTTTTTCACGGTGTGGCACCATGGCAATTTTAGTGTGACTGTAACCGGGGGTTTGTGACTGCTGTCAGTGTAATTATCTGTCTGGTCAATAAAATGAGGGGTACTGAGTGCTGGCAGTTTGGGGGAATGAAGACTGACTTAATTACAGCAACCAAATCTCTCACATCTCCTGTCCACTGAAACACCAGCCGCCTTCATGTGCTGCCCTTTAACAGGGCTGCCTATCATGCATCTAAACAAACAAGTAGGGAAGACAGAGGGGAGATTGTTTGTCAGGGATGTGTCTTTGCGAGGGAGGAGCAGCAATATCTGCAGGAGGGACTGAGGTGAAACCCAACATCAAAGGCAAGAGGCTGTCAGCACATTTAACTTTACAGAAAACCTTCTCCTAATAAAAAAGGAATGACCTCGTTACTACGGACACTAACAGTTCCCAGGGGAACACCAGGGGACTGCTGCCTGCACTTTTAATATTCACTTCACAAACAAATGGGAAACCTTGAAAGAATTTCGGTGTTGTTCTTGGCAAGCTGTTACAACGCTGTGTCCTTATAAAAATCATTTAAGAATTTATGTAGTGTGAGTTTACTTTTCATCTGCTGCTCTTCGTCGCTATCAATCTCCCTCCCTCTCCCTGCCTGAGTCCCTGTGGGAAAGCCCAGGATGCCCATGGAGTGAGGTGCTGGCCACACCAGCAGGTTCAGCAGGAGGCACTCTTAAGCTTGGCTCCGATTGATGAGAGACAGGACACACTTCTGGAGGAGATGCTCAAAAATTCTGTCTGGACCCGGGCCAAAGAGAGCAAGCCAAGTCCTATCAGGAGGGCGAAGGGTAGGGGAAGCTTTGAGCTGGCTGCAGAGCTGGGGCAGGGGTGCAGAGGAGAGAGCTGAAAGCTGGAAGGAGCCTGACTGTGACAGCCTTGCAGGCAGCCTGGTGTGCAGCAGTGTGGGGATGCAGGGTGGGCCAGTTCAGAGCTCTGCTCCTCTCAGCTTCTCCTGGCAGGAGTCACCAGATGCAATAATGCCAGGAAAGCTAGAGTGGAACAAATCCGTGTCTCTTCCAAGACTCTGTGAAAGACTCAGGGAGAAAATGCTGCTGCAAACCGAAAGAATGCTTGCAAAGTGCGAGGCTGTTCAGTCAGCCAAATACCTCTGCAAATTACACGAGTGGTTTCTTTTCACAGGCTAGGCTTTCTCCTCAAGTTACCACAGTCTGAGTGACCAGAAATCTTCCCCAACGTTTGCTTGGTCTTACATTTGCTGTATGGCACCTGAGGGAGGTTTGCAGAAATGGTTTCATTAGTGGGGAGAAATACTCTGCACTGGAAATAAACCCTTAGAGCTGGTGCCTCAAGCTATTCAGTAGCTGTCCACAAACTCTCACCCACACTTACCCGGTGTGCAGCCTGGGGAGTAGCCCTTTCCCACCTGGCACTTGCCCACCGTTATGTGCAGAATCAGGCACACCCCAGCACACATGAAAATGCAAATAAGCATACACATGTGCCTATCCACACACACACATGCTTGTCAGCATGTTCCTGTTTTCTCGTTTCCATTTACTAATACAGAGCAATCCATCCCTGGTGCAGATTGGCTACCAGTTCTGACAGTCATGTGAAACACAACTTTAGGCTTTGGGTTCATCCTCTTTACAGCCAGCCCTGACACCAAGCTGTGGGAAAGGCAGCTCGTATTTGAATATCCTACCTGTAATTCATACTTTACCCTGTTTCTCTAGAAAGAAGCATTGCTTAGCATCCCTTCATCCCAGAGTCTGTCTGAACTCAGGTTTCCTGACTACTGCTGCAAAGGTAGAAGGCAGATGCCTGCTGCTCCTCGAGGCTTTCTGGTGGAAGAATGAAGTACAGAAGAGGAAAATGTAATGATGGTAAGTAGGTTGTGGGAATGGCACCATTCACTGCTACTCTAGGTATCAAAGTACTCACTAACGGGCAATTTACAAAAGACACTTTTGAGCCATTTTGAAGGAAATCACTGACTGCTGTGAGCAGGAGAGTGCAGGCAGCTTCACGCAAGCGTGAGCTATTGCCCAGGAGCTGCCCTTTGCAGTTGTGAGCTACGCAAGAAATACAAGGGGCTCTTTCCATTTCCACACTCCTCTGTGTCTGGGATGTCTGGGATGTCTGTGTTTACCCTTTGCAGAATCCTACCAGTTGCCCATGTCAAGTGGGCTCAGCAGGACACAGAGAGGTTTAAGCCAAGTGTCTTCTACAGCCTGGAAAAGGGGAGGCCTCTTTCCTTATTCCAGCTGAATATCTCTAGTAGGCCTGTGGATCTAGCATTTTATTTTCCTTATCTTGTTTATTCCCAAATATTGGAGTGGTAATGGATAACATTTTTGCTGGTTTGTCATTGTCCATTTGTCATTGAAAACTTTGACTAAATGGCCCCTTTTGAAGTGCAGAGAAGGTTATCTTTAGAGCACTATAATGAGATCCAGGGAGATTCTGGTCCACTGTTACTTCTTTGAAACCCAAATAGAGTGGAGCTGGAAGTTTTATGTACTTTGTAAAAGCCTTGGAAATCTATGTACCAAACACTACAGGAAAAGCCATATATTAATATAGGAAGATGGGCCAGATTTTTCTTTGTTTGAATGATGTAAATAAGCTGTTCTGGGAAAGTGCAAAGAGAGTTGTCATGTGTTAAACCTCAGAGCAAATGATATGAATCACTGAAATGCTGTTTTGCAAAGGTCTTAGGCATTTCCATGAAGTTATACTTCACTTGGGTTTTCTCTTTACTTGTTCTGGCGTGTTAATTTATTCTAATTATCTGTCACGGTAAGTTTCATCTAAACACTAACAGAAATTTGAAGATTTTGATTAAAGAGGAAGATACTTCAAAGTGCAAATGCCCATTTGTGCACGTGCCCAGATATTTGTAAATAATCCCACATGTGCTGGTGGTCATTTTGCCTTTAGGGGGATACATCAGCACAGCTCAACCTCTAGGTTCACATTATTGCCAGCAAGTGAAAAGTAGGAGGATGGACTTCCAAAGACCATCCTCATCAACTTCAGTTGTTCCCAGATAGACTTTTACATGCATATCTTTATAGCATCTTCCAGTTCCTAAAGGCACATATGGGTAAGAGCTGGAGAGAGACCTTACTTTTTACAAGAGCATGTAGTGGTAGGACGAGGGGGTATAACTTCATACCAAAAGAGGTCAGGTTTGGATTATATAGCAGGAAAAAATTCTCACTGTGAGCTTGGTGAGACACTGGCACAGGTTGCCCAGAGAAGCTGTGGGTGTCCCATCCCTGGAAGTGTTCAAGGCCAGGGTGGATGGGGCTTTGAGCAAGCTGGACTAGGGGAAGGTGGGTTGGAACTGGATGATCTTTAAGGTCCCTCCCAACCAAAGTATTCTATGATCTAACCTTGAGCAAAGATACAGCTCAGCAGAGAATTAAAACCCAGTGAGGCATGTGCCCAGAACTGCAAGTGCAAGTGGTCATACAAATGCTGGACCACAAGGAAGGATGGCTTGTAACTAGTGGTTGAAAGGGAACTAATAGGAAATCTGGGGTCACTGCCTGGCTCTGCCACAGATTTCCTTTATATCCTTGCCTCAGTCACTTACTTTAGCTGTTCTCCAGCTAAAGGATACTATAGTACCTCTCTGATGGTTTTGAGAAGACCTCTTGAGACTGTGAAGAGGAAGGACTTTACTCTGTGAGTATACTCCTGAGCAAAAGGTATTCCAGATTAGAACTGCCTGGGTCTGCTGTTCCCTGAAGTAATTTTTGTTGTTGCTTTCTGGTGGGTTTTTGTTTGTTTGTTTTTGTTGGGGTGAGGGGGGCAGTGTTGGTTTGGGTTTTTTAAAATGATTTTTAGTCATTGAAGTCAAATTCAAAGTGCTTATGTCCTCCTTCTTTTAAATCAAGAGAATACTTCTTTAAGAAACAGTTAACAACTCACTAAAATTTTCTTCTGGATCATTTTTGTGTCTTTCTTCCTCTTACTGAAAGTTCGCAGTGCAGCCACACACCCAGCAGAATTTCTTTAGCTCTGTCATCTGCAATTTTCCTGGAAAATCTCCTTGCTGGATAATTCCTGATGAGGCAGCAGGAAAGGACAAGTTTGTTTAGCTGTCTGCATTGGAGTGGAATATTTCCCTCTTCCTGCACCTACCTGTCTGTTGACTTTGGGAATGCAGAACCCAGCAGAGAGGTATCAGAGAGATAAGAGCATGTCCTCTTGGTGAGATCCTGTTATCCTTTGGATACATCTTCTGCCTTTCTAGGTGGGACAGTTGTGGCCTCTTTAGCCCCATCACTGGCTCAGTGTTCCCAAACTCCACTGGTGTGATCATCCCACTTGAATTAAGCACTCCTGGTGTCTGACTCCACAATCCAGCCTTGGGTATCTCTCTCAGGCTGACGCACTGCCCTCTTTCTCCCTCTCCCCTGAAGCCCCCTGCTCGTGGGCTCCTTGATATTTTCCAGTCCTTCCCTAATGAGCACTGCAGAATTACAGCTAATTAAGGATGTAAATGATGCTGGAGAGGGAGAGAGGGGGAGAGGATGGGGCGGGGGGGGGGCAGGGCAGCTACTCGCTGTGTGCAGCTCTGCAGTAAAGTGTCTCCTACCTCAGCAGAAAAGTTATCACGGGAGACAATGTCAACTTTACGGAGGGGGAGGGCCCCGCAGCAGCCTCCGCCTCTGTTTCAGTGTCAGCGCTGCGGGTGCTGATGTCCTTCCTCCCAAATGCTGCTCTGTCAGCCGAAGCTGTCAACCGGCCCTGGTGTCCCTCTCTGACACCTGCCACCATCCTCCCCTGTGTGTGGCCTGAGGGGTGAAGGGCTCAGAACACCTCAAACCCTGCTGCTTCTCTAGGTGAGGGACCTGTTGTGTTCCTCTTGCTTGCAAAGGGATTTCGTCCCTCTGGCGTGGGCCAGGCCCAGCTCCACATTCAGAGGCTCAGAAAGGACAGCATTGCTCAGGGGGAGGGTGGATTTTGGCCATTTCTGCCGGGCACTGGGGCACCTGCCTGTCTGGGCTGTCTCCTGCCAGCGCTGGCCCTCAGCCCCTGCTCCCCGGGGGAGGATTAGGGCAAAGTGCCTCGTCTGCCTTGGCAGCAGTGGCCAATGACTGGGACAGGGTGGGCAGGGTGACAGGCACCCATGGCATCCTGAGCCGTCAGCTCCAGCCACGCCACCCTGAGATCCGAGGCTGCTGACACAGGTGAGCCCGTCTGGTCTGCTTTGGGAGGTAAAGAGAGCAGCAGGAGCACTGGAGGAATGCAGGGCTCATTCAGCGAGGGGCTGCAAACCCTCCCATCCCACCAGCAGCCTCGGCTGGCTGCTCCTGCCCACACCAGGGAGCAGGAGTCAGCGGCTGGCAGCGCTGCTTTGGGGGGTGATGATTCTGCTGGCGACGAGCAGCTGTCTGAACCCATTCCAGCCTCGCTGGGTCCTCCCGAGCGCCTTTCCAAGCACTCCGGCTCCCTGTTGGCGTATTTCCGCGCACATTGCCCAGATCAATGAATTGAGAAGGGATGCCTGCCCTGGCACCACAGCCGGTCCGTCTGTCTGTCTGTCCCCTGTGACGCCCACCCCGGGTCAAGGGGACGTGGCATCGGGTGGCAGCGACGGCAGCAGCGGTTTTTGTTGTTGTTTCCCCCAGAACGCTGTGCAATATATTCCGATTTTTTTTTTTTCTTTTTTCTTGTCATTAAGCCAGTGCCTCGGAGATGATGATGTAGTCCCTATGTGGGCCGCAGAAAGCACTTCGAGCCGTGCTGGAGTCGTGCTGGGTGGCTCTGATAGCAGAGCTAATGGGAGCGAATGGGATGCAACGAACTGTTCTAATGACACCAGCCAGGGAAGAGACAACAGTAAGAATAAATAAATGTTAACTATTTTCCTCTTCCAGACATTTGCATCTATTGCCATTAAGTTCATTTAAATAAGAGAGAGAGCGAGAAAGAAGGGGAAACTTACTACTACTCTTAATAACCAGTGTCTAAAAATAAATTAGGATGCTGGGATGCACTTAAGGCATTTTAAAAATAAGTCTGAATTTTCCCCCCTTTCCTCTTTTTTTTTTTTTTTGAAGTGTTGGAGGGTTTTAATTTGGGCCAAGTAATTTTGGTGCAAACGCTTGGGCGCCTTTCGTTGGGAAATTGGGAGGAATGCAAACAAGATTTCACTTCATTAAACAGGGGCAAACAGTAGAGAAATTGCACTTACTTATGGAAATGACTTTTAAACATGAACAGCATTTACTTGCATTGCCTTGTGCTGAATTTTTTTTAAAAAGATTATACATGTGAATAATTCACTGCAGGCCAATTAGATGATGATTTCATTTTTAACCTCCCTTCCTTGCCATCTTGCTGGTTGTCCCTTTCATTACAATTTCCACCCTCTTCCTTCCCTTCAATAAATTAATAAAGATCAAATAATCCCTCTTCTTGCAGTGCCATGAGGTAGCTTCTTGGAAAGGGTGTAAGGTGAGAAATTGGAGGATCCCCATCTCTACTGCCCTGGGATGCAGCAGGAATAACTCCATGGGATTTCTGCAAGCAGAGCTGTACCCATGTGTTCAGGAATAAAGAATGGGAGGAATGAAAAATGGACAGGAATGAAACAGGAGATGGAGGAAAAAAATCTTCTGTTCTTTGCATGCAGAATCAGGTGCTGGAGAGAGGCTGAGCAAGCAGAACTCACCCTCTGTGAGGCTCCACTGATGCTGACAGGATCACACTGATGTGATTTGGCTCTGGCCAGACTAAAAGCAGCACTCAGGTGACTGTGACATTGCTTGGGACAGAGTGATGCCCTGAAACTCTTCAGCATGCCTGGGCCCAGATGCAGGCAATAAAGATGTGGGGCCACTCCTCAAACAAGGGAAGAATGGGCTCTGAGAGGAAGCCAGAGGAGGGTGACGCTGACTTTTCCAGAGGACTGTGATAAGTGGACCTTACAACAAGTGGACAGAGAGTTCTCCACGGGGCCTCACTGTGTTTCCCCATTCTACAGAGGTTCTTGCTGTCATTAACACGTGTCAGGGCTTTTCCCAGCTCACTGTGGAAAGCAGTGTGTGAGGTGGCAGAGCAGGAGGTGCTCTTTCAGGGTGCTGGGAAGAGGAGCTCCAGGAGACACTGGCTCCCTCTGGTCCCCAGTTTTCTGCTTCTGCATTTCATCATTTAAGCCTGCCAGCTTAAAGGCGCACTGGCAGACTCTGTCCATGCAAATCCCAGTCATGCTTATAGGAAGGCAACACCTGTCCTTAAAATAGGGGGTTTTTTTCAAATATTTAACTCCTGGACCTCTTTTCAGTAATTAAATTATAAAATACAGAGCCTAAAAGCCTCTAAACATAATAACAAAATACATAATTATTTCTAGGTAAAAAGTCAGCTGATCTGCCTGTTTAGTTTCTTATATGCCTTTTACCAGTATAT
This sequence comes from Brachypodius melanocephalos, assembly GCA_013398615.1. NCBI lineage: Eukaryota > Metazoa > Chordata > Aves > Passeriformes > Pycnonotidae > Brachypodius > Brachypodius melanocephalos. The sequence continues at coordinate 7,010,165 of VZSR01003794.1, read as the reverse complement.
GAAACTGCTATCTTCCCTTCATCTGCCCTAAAATGAAGGGGAAACTCTGGTGCCTTCCCAGTGCCACTTTCAGTCCCCTGTCATTACGAGGGCAAAGGTAAATTGGAATACCTTCCCTCCTTGCATCACCAACAGTACACCTTTCTCCTTTGCTAAGCAAGAGGTTTTTCCCTGATGTCAGCCGAGTCACGCTGCAGAAGAGCCACTGCTGATGGGGTCTGTTCCAGCCCCTGGGGTGAGTGTCTGTCCTGTCTTCTCCCCACAGGTGGTGAAACAGAGGCATGGAGCAGGTAGGACCTGTTTACTCCTGTATGCCCTGGCCAAGCATAGGCAGTAGTACGACAGCTGGGACCCTGGGCAGAAGCAGGACTGTCCATAATTTCGTTTCTTCTCCAGCTCTCACATTTAAAGTTTATTTTAATGAAAAATATCTTCCTGGGAAACTCCCCTCCACATTGCTGGTAGTTGTCACAGCACCGTGTCACTGCTTCCTTCACCCCATCTCCGCTGCTTCTGAAGCCATCACCATCTTCCTCCAGGAGCTCTTATCTTGCACTGTCCCAGCCTGATCCCTCCAAACTGCTTCCCACGATGTTTCATGCTCGTTTTGTCCTTTCTCACCAGATCAGATTCCCAGCCTTTCTGTGCTTCAGTGTTTTTATGGCTCTTCACTGGTTACAGTTTTATTGGGAAAGAGGTGGCTGCAAGCAATGACCTGTGATTTCCAGGGAAGGGGAGAGCAAGGAAACTTCAAGCAGCATGGTCTCCTGCTGGGAGCTGTTCCTTTTAGAGCCCTTCTGTCAATTATGACTTCCCCACTCTATTTGTTTACCCTGGGGAAGCCCAGCATGCTCCCTTCAGGGCCTGAGGCAGGCAAATTCCCTGTCCCAGCAATAGCACAAAGGTCTTTCAGCCCAGGCTCAGGAGCTTTGCATTGCCTGTTTCTGAGTCAACCCATAGCATCAGGACCTATGCTCCATGGAACAGGTTCCCTAAGGAAAAGGCTTTCACTTTCACTCTGGCATCTCTGTTGTATCTGGCATCCTCCAGCTGGGGCTGCAGTTGAGGAACACAGAGAGCAGTGAGCCCAAATCACAGCAGCCACTGATGCCTTAGCCCTGTGACTGATGCTGCTGGCTCTAGTGTAGAGTACAGGACACCTTCTAGCTGTTCCTGACAGCTATTCCAGACAAACTCCAACATAGACTCTTTTATCCTGGAATATCCATGCTTGGGGTCATTCAGAGACATCCTCCAGAGAATCTTTGTGTAGAGACAAGCCCAGAAACACCAGCTGTGAAACAGGATTTTGTGTGCTGAGCTCTCTCTGTAGGAGAGGTGCTTCCATCTGCCACACACCTCTTGAATCCAGGGATAGGACCCTTCAGGCTGTTTGGTACCTCTGTTGACCTCAGCAGGTTTATCACTAGGGACAAGCTGAGCTCCATGCACTCATTAACCTGCTTCACCTGAAGGATCTTTGAGGCCAAGGGCTTTATGGGGTGGGCACCCACATCAGCCCTTTGCCATGGGCACCCTCTTGCTGATCTGCTTGTGCAGCACCTGGAACCAGGAAATGGTTGTGGCTCCTGACCATCCCCATGTCCACAGGAGCCATGAAGATCATCTGCTGGCAGGGTAAGGCAAGGCAAAGCAAACATCCTCTGTGCAGTCAAGAAATGTTGGGCTGAGGAGGACTTCAGAGGTTATTGGTGCACCTGACTCTGAAATGATCTTTGTTCCTTTCTTCAGCCTCTAATGACAGAGACTGTCTGTGGGCAGTGAATCAACAACCTCAGGAAGAGGTGAGCAAGTGTCAGGCACCATTACTGACATTCTTGCTGACACCCTTCCTTCAGAGAGCACATCCCTGGGGCTGGAAAGGGCACACCTGGGCTCCCTGAGCAAGGGTCAGAGAAGATGCTGGGCTGAGACCTCTCAGCAAGATTTCCACCCACAGCTGCAATTCTTGAGAGCCACCCTTGTTCCCCATATGGGCTCTAGAGAGAATTAGCAGTGGCAGAGTGCTGATGGCACTGGAGAACTGCTGCTCATGCTGCCAAACACCATCAGGGCTTGAAAAGCAATCCAGCAGCATCCTCTGGGTGTTATATACTCCCTTTCTAAGGCCAGCAGGTGTTAGCCTTGAAGCAGGGTGAGCACAGCCATTTCACCCCATCATTGGTGGAAACCATACTATTAAGGACTGGCTGAAACATGATGTTTTCCACAGTGAACTTCAAATGATCAGTTTGGGCAGAGCAGGGACGGTTTTCTCTCACCAATACTTCTATGAGAGTATATTTTTTGATAGCAGATGAAAAATCCTTCCATTTAAGAAAAAAACCCCTTTTATTTGGCTTTTAAAAGAATTTCAGGTATTGGTAGGTAAGAAAAAATATTAATCTGGACATCTTTTCCAATTTATTGTGTTTAAAATATAAATGCAGAGTACGTTTCTGGAAATTATTTTCCATTGGAGGAAAAACTGCAGGGCCTGTAGGGCTTTGCAATAATAGGAGAACTATTTAGAGAAAAGAAGAAAAAAACCTCAGTGTTTCTGGAAGAGTTTTGGAAGGAAACCTGTCAAGTATAAACTGAAAAATGTAGAAATACTCCCTTACCTTTCAGTTCTCAAAATCTAAGGAGACTTTGGGTAATTAGTGACTCTTTGCTGTATAAAAATGATGGTGCCATACTGGTACTGTGCCCTCATAGCGTGTATCAATTCACATCAGAGCAGTGCACAGACTTTTACAAATGTATTTTCTTCTCCTTCTTCTCCTCCTTCCAAAATACAGATGGATTTCTTTATCTGCTTTGCACGAGTGTGAGGACGCTAAGACAGAGATGAGAGTGGTCTTACTCAAGCTCACACTGCACAAATTATCGTGGCAAGAGTCACTCATCAGTTGCTGTGAGGAACAGCAGAGGAAAATGTTGTCCAGCATCCTATGTTGTCTTTCAAGCCCATCCTGTGATCACCAAATACTCTTGCCATCTCTGACAAGCAGAAGAAACAGAGGCTGGTCCAAACTGACTTCTGGTGCTACAGACACTGAGGTCCTTGCAAAAGGAGAAACTTGGGATGTCACTGGCTGAAGATACCCCAGGTTACTGTGAAGATGCTACAAATTGAGGCGTGTGCGTATTGTGGCTGTTTTTCCTGACCTTGGGTCACATGCAAGGAAACAATTGGTGGGAAAGCAAAGGGGAAAAGAACAGTTATCCCTCTGGGGCCCTGACAGAAGGAATAAGAATGTGGGGGCACCTGAGAAGGCCACGGAACAAAAAAATCTGAAGCATTTTTTCACCCATTTGTTCTGCATTTTCCACTCTGTGGGTCCTGCTCCCCTCTTTCCTCACCCTCCCCCAGCTTGCCTGGTGATTCAGGAAGAAGAGGCCAAGGAGAGTAATATTGTGCTGAAGATAGGACTGGAAGGGCAGTAATTTAGACTCAGAGGCTTATAGTATTATTGCCTGCAAAGCCATTCATGGGAAATGATTCCACCCGTCCCCATTCCGCTCCCCCCCATCCCGCTCTCCTTGCTCTGCAATAACAATAACAGAAATGCCTTCAGGAGGCTTTTCTACTCAAAATGCAGGCAAAGGAGCACTTTTCTCCACCACCCCTCTTCTTTCCCTTCTCTTCTCCCCACACTCGCTTGTCCCCCCTGCCTCTAAGCCTAACTGCTGCTCCCTCCCTTTTCCCCTCCCCCCCCACGGGATAAAAAAATAAAAATAATAATAGGGGTAATAAGAGAGGAGGTAATGGAACGTTCTCCAACTGGGCACATGTCAGAAGCCATTATATGTGGTGCAGATTTGCATAATTCAAGAAGCATCAAATTAAATTTGCATAATTCCTTTGATTACACTTGTTATTAAATGTAAGTGACATTGATTTACAAAATGGCCCAATATAAGGTTAATAGCAAATGTCACCTTCCAGCAGGGTGAATAGGGTGCGTGTGCGGTGGTGGTGGTGATGGAGGAGGGGGAGAGGGGGGCCTGGGGAGGAAGGCAAGCAGACAATTGATTTCTGCTCCTCTCTCTTCCTTAAAGGGCTCAGGTCTCCTTGGCAGAGGAGCCCTCAACTCTCCGAGGGCTGCACCGGGCTGTCACAGGGACACAGTGTCACCAGGACACCCTGCCAAGTGGCACTGGTGCCACAGCTCTGCTGCCTCCTGCTCTGCATGGCCGCTGAGCTGGTTCCCAATGGGAGCCAGGCAGGGTGGAAGGAGCAGCAGAAAGTCAAAAAGCGTCTCTGCCAGGCCCACCCTGCTTGGCGGGCAGGAAAGGCGGCTTGGACAGGATCTTTGCAGGAAGGTTTCATTGAGGCAAGTTTTTTAAAATAGTAGGTGAGCTGGATGTGGGCTGTGTCCAACTAGCAGGACACTCTGTACATCTGCTGGGACAGCACTGGGAGGGAGTGACAACGATGGTAGGAGCAATCCCAGCTCTGATGGCAGAGACTCCATGGTAGAAACACATCTGTGATTACAGCAAGACCTGTGAGTTACATGAAGACCTGCAGCCATAAATGAAAGACTCTGTGCCAAACATACAGCACTGCTGGTGACACAGACCCATCACCACTGTCCCCCACCTCAGCCTGGTATGACAGGACTTGGAACCAAACTCTGTCAGGGTACCCTGGGGGCTGTGACAGGTGTAGTACATCCATTTTGCTAACATGGGCCTTAGACTATCTTGAACACTTGCCTTGTGAGTAGATTCCATCTTTGAACATCTTTTTGTCTCTTTTCATTCTGTACTTTTCTCCAGAAGGGTCATGTGATTCCATGCAGGGAAGCTGACTGGTAAGTTGTAAAGACTGTCGTGATAAAATAAAGTCATATGTGCACAGGATGAATAGCAGACTTCTAGTCACAAGCACTTTAAAAGACACACATATCTAGCTAGCCATAACCTGGCTTTGGTTCTGTTGAAATTTTTCTTTTGCAAGTCAAGAGGCTGGCTAAAAGGGGAACAGGGACCCATAGCCACCTTTTTGGTTAAACTCTCTTGTTCAAGATGAACAAGGATGCTTCTTTTGGTGTCTGATCTCTGTCAACATTGCCTAATAGCATCCAAACAAAATTAGAACTAAATGTCTCTCTGAGCCAACAGACAGAAGGGTTTTTCAGAATGTTTCAAAAGAAAAGGCACCCACCATTTGCAGCAGGAAGGATATGGTGATTGGTGTAAAATTCCAGGTAGCTGCCATTTGCAGCTGATTTTTGTACTCCCATAAGCTCTCTGAAGCTGTAGAAGTCCATGCCCAGGATGACATCAGTGCATCCACCTTTCAGATCCCAACATAATCAATGAAGCCAGGTCTAATAATCTAGATTACAATCTACTGAATGAGAGACATTAAATGTATTGTACAAGCCTTTGGGCAATCTAAAAGGAAGCTGCAGTATGAACATTTCTAATGCCCTACACAGTGTCCCATCAGTTGAAGATGCATCCCAAGTACCCAATGCTTGCTCCACAGCAGAATTTATTATGACCCTCCTGAACCCAGATTCTCAAAGGTGCCCAGCAATTTGGAGTGCAGACTTCAGGCAGTTGAAACAAGTATCTTTTTGAGGTTAAACACATTTGTAGTGGCTAATGGCTCAGGCCTGGGTTCCATTCCTCTTGTGAGGAAAGAAAATGAAGAGTCTGTGTTTGGTGGATGGACTTAAAAGGGTGACTGGAATATTCAGGATCATTGTGCACACCCCAGATTTCTTGGGAGCATGCAGGAGGCGTCTTTGTGCAATGTCAAGGGATTGGTCTTTACTCTGAATATTTGTGTCTTTTGAGCAGGTGTTGTGCTTCCCTCTGCACAGCAGCCCTCCCCTGCGGCCTGGTGACAGCCCCCTGCATGCAGAAGACGCAGGTTGTATTCCCAGGCCTGTCAATCCTGTGCTCTCTACTGCATCCCTTCCACCCGGGCACATCTTGGCTGGTGAGCCTGCAAAACTCTTTGGGGCTCTGCTTCACATCCCTCTCTGTGCTCTCACTGACTGCTCGACACATTGGTTCCCAAGTGTGTGTCTCCTGCTTCCCTTCTGAGGCTGGCAGGGATGTTTGAGCAGGTCCTGACCCAGACCCCGTCAGGCTGCATCGACCCTTAATGCACTACCTGCAAACCAGCTGCTGGCAGTACAGCTTTGCAGGATGTTGCAGAGGGTGTTCCTCCGTCCTAAAACTCAGTGTCAATCACACCCACCATGCCCACTCCGACTCGAATGAGGAGAGTGAGAGCCTTGTTTTTAACACGGATTAAGGGGCTGTGAAATTTGCTGCCAGCTTTGGAGGGGCAAGGGATCCCAGCCCAGACGTGTGCAATTGCATCCTGAGCTATTTTCGTGCCAGCATAAGCCGTAACTCTCCCAGGTCAAAGTTGGCATGGGCAGAGGCAGTTAGCACTGGCAGCTGCTCCTGCTGCTTTGCCAGGGGAGAGGGTCATTTCTTTTCCCTTCCTCTTGCTAGTTTGGCAGCTGCCAGGCTGGTCCAGAGCTCCCCTCGCCGTCAGAAGGCTGTGGAGCCGGGCTGGAGCCCCTGGAAGCTGGCAACAGGCAATCAGGCAGCGGTGAGAGAGGCTCTTATTAAGGGTAACCCTGGCTCTGGCTGACAATTGCTGACATCGTCATATTTAGCACCCGCATGCAGCGAGCCTGAGAGACACTCACGCACTGGGTGAGCCAACTGCAAATTAATCGTCAGTTCATTACTGCTCTGTGCCTTTCATCCTGACAGCAGCCTTTCAAACGTGGATATAATTGGAAGGGTCCATGTGGCAGGAATTTGGTGAGGGCTGGGAGGGAGAGACCTCAGCTCCCCCCTCTCCTTTCCTCTCTCTCCCTTTCTCAGGCTGAGTTCTGGGAACGAAAAGCAAGCTTAGGACAGGCTGATGAAGGAAATTAATCTCTTCTTCCCCTGTATCTTGTCCAGGCCACCTACACCCCTTGACATACGTTGAGATCTTCATACCAGGAGATCTGTTTGCATCCAGGAGGTTCCCTCAAGCTACAATTACCCTCAGCTTGCAAACAAAGTGTACAGAGTAGTAAGGTTGCCTGTAAGAACTTGAATATGTGCATCATTGTTATTGCTGGTGGTGGGTGTTTCTGCTGTGGTTATTACTGTGCTGCTGGGAGGCCCTGTCTGCACAGGCACAGTGGAAAGGGAATCTGCAGCCTGAAAGGTTTGACAGGCAAGGGCCAAGGCTGAGGAGCAGAGTTTGGAGGGGGGGACAGAATTTACTTCCATCATCCTTGGGTATTCATTCTCTCAAAAAGACACAAATCGTTGGATTTTATTCATTATGGCATGGCATGGGATATTCTGTGCCTCGGTTTCCCTGATGGTCAGAGTGATGTCGATATGCTCATCCTTGTGATGGGAACAGCCACTCACAGGGCACTGTGAAGTTGTATCTGCTTCTCTAGAGTGCATGGCAGGAATGGAGGAGGCTGCTCTGACAAAGCCACAGGGCGTGAAATTACCCCAGGGTAAACATCCATGGCACTAGGAGTGTGGTGTGGGTTTGAGACTGGTTTGGGTTTTGACTGATATTAAAAATGGTGTTAAAAGAAATTGTTGATGCAATCCAAATGTCCTGTTTGGCACACTTGAAAGCAAAGGAAAGGGGTTTCTCAAAACTCTCTGTTTTTTAATAGGAAGGCACACTTGTGAAGTGATGGAGGTGGCATGGGGTGATCAGGGACAAAAGGTTTTCTTTTAGAAACCCCTTTAGAAGGAAACAGCATTGGAGCATTTCTGGGAAATTGTTTTCCTCATGTTTACAACTTTTGCTGGTTTATGTGCAGGCACCTTCCCAATGTTCTGGTGGGCCTGTCCTCTCCAAGCTCCCTCTGCACAAGGGTCCAGTTCTGCCCTGAGGGATGCAACACCTGAGGGTCTAAGGAGGGGACCCAGCCTCAGAGATACGCTGGGGCTCTGTGCTGACCAGGTGCCTCCTGGAAAGGACATGGGAAGGGTTAAGGACTTCCAGCAACCTGTTTTGTGACTTCCTGAGTTGTGTTAATTTGCTTCCCTCACTGGTCTACAGGATGAGGCTGTGGTGCTTTTCTAGGAGACAGAGGGAGTCATGCCATGGGTACCCTGGCCCCCCTTCACCGTGTCGTCCCCCCCCTGCTCCTCCCGTGCAAAAGTTATTGTGGTATTCGGTGGAGTCTCAGGTAGGCAGATGAATGGGAAATGTTCCTCTCCATTACTAGCTGCACTTGACTGGAGTCTCATTACATTACGATGGCGCTTTAGCAGGCGAATGGGCCTCGCGTCTGGGTTCCCAGCACCCCTCATACCTCCCTGATAACGTAAATTACCCTCCGCCTCATTGCCTCAAATGATCAAACATCAAATTGCTAGTAAAAAAAAAAAAAAAAAAAAAAAAGGAGGAAAAAAAAAAGAGGGGAAAAAAAAGAGAGAGAGGAGGGAAAGGAGGAAAGCTGAACGGAACCATGGGTTGAATCTAGATGGTTTGTCGGCAACAAGCGACGAGTCAGCGGCTCTTAAACACTTGCTAAAGATGAATCCATTGGAGGTTCTGAGCAGGGTAATTTTGCTGACAATAAGCACACCTGTGAAATCCAAACAATGCTTTATAATTCCAGATTACACCAGTCCAGACCTGCTGCTTCTTTCTTTTGACCTAGGGAGGGGGGACCCACACTTAAACTGTGTTTCTCCATCAAGAGACTTCAGCAAATTCTGAGAGAGACACAGAGGCGGAAATATGCGCACAGGACAGATTTATTGTTGATTCTGTGGTTGAACAATGTGCCAAATCCTCCTTTTTATCCCTTGCTTCCTGGCCCCTGACAAATTTCCCAAGCCAGGAGGATAGGTCCAGGATGAACAAAACAAGGAAGAGGAGAAAAAGAGAGAGGGAGAGGCATTTGGGAGGGGAGGGAACAGAGCAGGTACAGGCAGGGCTGGTCGACTCTGTGCAGAAAAATATGGATGTGGGCAGGGTAACGAGGCGCAGTGGAAAGGGGAGGCTATACGTCTTCCCTCAGTATTTAAACGTGTGCTTAATATGGCGCTCAGTGGAATGGTTAATCTGCTAATGCTGGTAGTGTTTGCTGTAGTACTCAGAGAAATGTTTACCGCAGTATTTCATGGGGATTGTGTTCTGGAGATGGCACAAAAGGAGGAACCGCTCTAGCGTACCGGGAAAATGTTCATTGCAAAATATACTGGAATATTAAGGGGTTTATTTAGTGGCGTGCTTAGTATAATATGAAAAGAGTTAAGTGCAGGATGTTTTATTAATATTTTTGGGGTGTGGATGAATTTCAGTGCTCAGGAAGGTTATGGAGAAGCAATTCCAGCAAAGGCTGCTTTTATTCATAGATTTATAGATCTTAAGACCATAAAGGGTTCTTGGATCAGCTAATCTGACCTTCTGTATAACACAGGTATATACGGTGTGGACATAGCTCCTGATTCAGCAAAGCACTTTAAGCACTTGCTTAAATTTAAGTATTTCAGTTGCCCCATGGAAGGCAGAGAAAATAACCCTATTGAATCAATGGGACTATTCATGCTCTTAATGGGAAGTGGGTGTTTAGACATTTGCTGAATTTGGACCACAAGAAGATAATGCAGCTAAATGAGTAATTCATAGCCACCCATTTATTCAACTGCTTATGCTTTCTTTTCTGCTTGTGGATTGCTCTGGAGCCAATCGCCATTTCCTGCAATGTATTCATTGTTTGAAGTCATTCACTGAATAATTTCAGTGAAAACTCTTTCTTGATAGCTTGCTCATAAACAGTTCATTGTGAATAGAGGAATATATGCACATACATTTTAAGAATGTGTGAGTGCCTGCACTTGTGTGTGCTTGCATTAAATACGTGAACACCCATGAATGTGTGTGCACAAATGCAGGTTAGGATCTTCAGCTACAATAAGAGATGCAGTTCCCTGACACTGGTGAGGTTGCAGTGACTCTGACCACTTCCCAGTTTCAAGTTGCCTTTGTTTTGAGTGGACCTGTAATGTTTCTGACCCCTGGCTGCAGGCAGTAAATCTCGAGGTCCAGTTTCCAATGCAAATATTTACCCAGGGAATTTTTCAAATGTGTTGTTGTGATTTCTCTCCTCTGTCTATTCAATTACATTTTGGTTTGCAACACATCCCTCACCATAAAGTGATTTGCTGGGAATTTTACAGAAAGAGAAATGGAAGAAGGTACAAAATTAGTTGGAGTGAACTCAGCAAATTCTAACTAACCACAGCCTGGGCCAGGCCCTTCATTCCCTCTATTTGCTCAACTCGTCATTAATCAGTTCGGAATTATTTTGAATGCGCTGCATAGGGATTTTCTAAATCAGCCAGGGCATATCTTCTTCAAACAAGCGTGTTTGCAAACTGCTTGTGGCATGGAATCTGTCAATTAAGTGACATGGCGTGTTTTAAACGAGAACAAAACTGAAGAGCAGGTACCATGAATGAGGCTGGAAGCTTCACCAGTGGAATTGTGTTTGTGCAGTGGCCAGCTCGAGTTCTCATGCAGACCTCACTGTGCACTATGCATTACAACATGGGAATAATTTCTTTCTGGTACAGGATGCCAAAAAGTCACGCTGCTTTTTAGGATCCACTTCCATTTTCAGAAAAGCAAAGGAATTATCATGATATTTAGAAGCAGAGTATGAATGGATATAAATTAAGAACTGAACTTGTCATTTCCTGCATCCAGTTTATTTTTCTTTTTTTTTATATTCACCTCAGCACCAGAGAGGGTTGTGATGGAAACTAGATGTGAGCTGGGCAGTGGCAGCACTGGGACAGTTCATCCAAGAGTGGTTGATATGTGTGAGAGAGGTTTGGTGTTCCCTGGTTAAACTAAGGTGGAAGTTTCTCTAGATATTCCAGTGAAACAGAAGGACACTAATTTTTCCAGCCTCAATGAGATGTTTTACAGACAGCCACTGTTCTATCTAGAAAAACAGTTGTGTTTCACAATGGGAAGTCATTTCAACACACACACACACAAAAAATTTCAATTATAATTATTTCTTTTCCAAAATATAAAATGAAATATTTTGACTATTCAAAATTACCTCTTCATTTTCTATTCTTCCCTTGCAGGAGATGATTGGCCAAATTCAGCAAGAGCTGGCACAGCCTGAGGCAGCTAAAAACTCAATTCAATCTCCAGATTGAATCTCCATTTGGTGAAGTAAAAAGAGAAGTGGCCAGTCCTGATGTTGCTTTCCGAAAAAAAAAGTTTGGTTGGTATGGTTGTACCTGAGGCATCTTTAAAAAACAGAGCGTGCATCCTTCTGCCAATATTTGCACAGCATTTAAAACAACAGGGAGCATTTGGAGCTATTTCATACTCAGGGAATAGGTTGCAAGCATGGGAGGGATGGAGTTTGTCTGGGCCCTGGCAGAGGTTTATTTACACTGTGGCTCAGTTGCAGCCTCTGTCAATGTAGTTCTCTTTTTAATGAACAGTTTACCACTTGTACATGCAAAGAGACCTTTAGGTGTTAGTTTTGTTTGCCAATAAAGACTGTCCATTAGCTGTCTTAATCCTCTGTCTGTCTTAACAGGCTGAATCACAAAAACAAAACCTATAAAAAAAGAAGTTCCCTCTAAAATACTGTTGTAAATTAAGGAAATCCCCTTCCCCTTTTTCTTTTTGGTTTCATATTGAAAGATCTTGTTTTACTCAAGCTTGTCCTTCTAAAAGTTGATGTATTTTTTTACTGAAAAAAAATGGAAACTGGTGGCAGAGAATTTGTGAAAGGAATAAAACCACTGACTGCTTTCAGGATTTTGCACAGAAATTAAAACAATTTCAGGAGCTATTCTGAGCTGAGCTTGTAGCAGGTACAGAAATAAGTGGGACTAGTTTTTGCTTATCCTACTCATGAACTCTCCAACATTGTTTTGGATGAAATGCAAAATGAGATCCTGCAAGATGTGATCATTTAGGGTACTGTGGCATATTTTGAAACAGTAGGACTGTTAGCCCCAGCATTCTGGCCAAATTCCAGCCTGGATAATTGCATTCTGCCGGCCTATATTCAAGCCTGCAGTTTGAATGGGGGAAAAAAAAATCAAAACCAAAAACAAACGCCCACCTCCCAAAAAAAGAGCTGTCGTTTCTCCTCCAAGAAATCCTGCTGTGTGGTGACTGATGCTTTTCCACCCAAGAAGTAGCTGCATTTCGAGAAACATTGCCTATATCATCCAACTTCTATTGCCCATTGGATAAAAACGGCTGCGGAGATGACCAGCTCCATGGGAATCCAGCAGCAGAGCTGACCAGGATGGAGCTGCGGTGCTTTGTGCCAGCCCTGTCATAACTGCACAACTTTCACTGGATGAATCCCAGAGTCCTGGGTAAGGGCTGGGTCCCCTGTGATCTGCTGGGCTCTCTGTCTTTCCACCAGCCACGAGCTGGGGGGACTGGGAGGATGCAGAGCGAGAGGAGAGGGCAGGCTGGCATCAGATGGGAAGAGGGAGGACTCACCAGCGGGCTTGACCCGTGTCTGTAATTTGTAAAGAGCATTTTTACACCAGATCAATGCTTTCCTCAGCATTTTAATGCACCCCATCGGTGTCCTTAAACTCTAATGATGCAGTCTGTGAGAAGCTGCCATTTATTACCCACAGATGGGGTGATAATTATTGACAAGATTGTAACTAATAATTAAACCCATTTGCTCCTTTAAACAAGTTGGTGTGAATGATTTGCAGGGAGTTCTTCAGCAGGCCCGTGGTCACTCCCGCCGCGCGTGGGGCGATGCTGCCCGGGCAGGGAGGAGGGAAGGCTGCTGCAAAGCTGGGCTGCTCAAACCTGTGGCAGAAATCCTTCCTCTCACCTTCTGTGCTGCCTGTGCTCCTCTCAGGGCTGTGCCTGCTGAATCCCAGCTCCTAGCGCTGGGAACTAACACTGGGTCTGCTCAAGGGACTTGGGCCAAACGTGGAGCCATGATGGAAAAATGGATCCACGAGAACTCTTCTCATGGTTTGTCTTTCTCTTCCTGAATATCTTTAGCCTGCCCCTTCTGCAAGCTGAAGGTCAATAGTTACACATTGCCTGTCGTTAGGTTTATTATTCCTCATGTCAAAATCCCATTCCTATCGCAAAGCAAGGATGCTGGAAGAGAAGGAGAAGGATAATTTCTCCATGCTTTTGTTCTTTGGGTGAGCTGAGATTAAAAAAGAATTGTTAAACCCTCTGTATCGTGGTGTGGCGTTCCCACAGTGCTGAGGACTGCCCAGCACCACGGTGGGGTGGTGGGTGCACACAAAGGAGTGAGCTGGGGGCTCCCATGGGACCATGCAGAGGGACGAGTGCTGCCCTGTTCACCCCTGCCATGGGGTACCAGCAGGAGGAAAATGTGAGCAGCCCTTCTCTGCAAACCCAGGCTTGGCAGCTGTGGGGAGCAGCACAGCCTGTGCTGGCCAGTGGGGACAAGGCAGGGTGAGCAGAGAGCAGCTCTTGCAGCACCACGCTCTTGGGAAGGCAGCCTGGGGGAGCTGCCTTCCCCTGGTGTACATTTAGAGGGAGGGTGTAAATCTAATCTCAATGCTAGGGTCCATTAGCATTAGAGGGGAGTACTGTCTATGCATTCAATCCCTGCTCTCACCTCTGGATGACAGAGTACCCCCCTCCATTGTCTGCTTTAGCACAGGGAAAAGGCTGCCCATTAATTCTCCAGTGGCGATGGATAATGCCATCATAAGTCTTAGGTGCCTATGAATTTTGTGAGCATTTTACAGTAATAAATACCCCACACTTGTGCATATAATTAGTTGTGTATCCCTCGGTTGTTCCATCTGCACTATGATCTATCTGTCCTTTTACAGAGGTGGGCCTGGTTCCTCCCCTTGCCCTCCTGCTTTAGCATTGGTGTGGCACGACCTGGTGGCCGCAGCTCAGGACCTGGCAGAGCCATCTGTGTGAAGGGAAGGAGAGAAGCCATCCTGGGCTCAGGGATTTATTCTGCTGGAAGTGGAAACCTGAACTGGTAAGCTGAATGCAAAGCAACCCATTTGTCCCTGCTAAGTCCCAGTATATCTGTACTGTCAGTGCCATCTCACACCCCCTTCCCATCTATACCAGCCTATCCAAGCAATGGAAAGACTGTAAAAATATATATCTATAAAAGTTTATCTGCTTATTTGTCTTCAGTATCTTGTGCCTTCCCCTCCTTAAGTGAAAAAGACTATGGACAGACTAATAGCCTCAGATCTACACTTTACAGGATTTTACCTCCTTTTTAAAAGAAAGCTCCACTAAAGCCTCACACCAGCAGAACTTACTGTGCAAAGGTAAGCAATCACCCTGCTGTCTTAAACCTACTGAAGCCTGGATTCAACAGGCGAGAAAGTCTGGCTTTAGGGCTCCAAATACTGGGTCAGAAAGACTGTGGCCACATGGCACAAATGCTGATCTGATGTGAAGCTGATCTGCTAATGCAGATCTTCTCAGGGAGTGCTGACAGGTTAACTTCTCCTGACAGACTCAATGTGCATTTGGTGTTATTTGTCTGTGACTCTGGCTTTATACCTTAAAATATCACCTGTCATCCCCTTCTAGCTTGCAGAAAGCTGAAATAAAATTGAAGCTGGCACAAAAGCTGTGCAATGTGTGCTCTGGCTAACTTGGTAAGATGTGATGCTGCAAGGATGCCTGACCTAGGCCAGGTCTGTGCAGCTGGCTGAGCCCAAAATGTGCATATCTGGCAGCAGCACCCATAAAAGTGTGGCTGAGGCAGCCTCAGCTCCACCAGAGGATGCTCACAATGTTAACTGTAACCATCAGAGGGGCTATTTACATGCTTAAAGTTAATCACAAGCCTAAAACTCAGTAGGATCAAGGCTGCAGAGGAAACTAAGAGAAGAGGCACATGTCAGCTGGGGCTGTGGTCAAGAGCTAACAGAGACTTAAACATAACATTTGAGAAAATGAGTCCATTTGTTTCAGAGGCATCCTGAACATTGGCATATAGCAATTCTGTAATGGATCTACTTAACTAGTCCTGTAGCTGAAATATCCTTAACAAATATTTCCTATAACAGCACTTAAAGAGGGAGTGCAAGGAGAGAAATTTTAAAACATTATTGCTGAGTTCCAGTTTTGAGGGCTTTCAAAGTACCAAGGTAATTTTTCTCCAAATTTGGCTCAATATTTAACAAATCGAGTGAGATCAGGAAGTAACCTCAGGTCAACATTTTTAAACTGACTTGTTTGTTAAATTGTCACAGCTCTGCAACAGCAACAAGAACATGCTGCATTCAAAAGTAATTCAAACAATCCCTGGAAACTTTATAATAAAATCACTAACTGGGGAGCAAGACTGAAACAATGGAAATAAGGAAGAAACCTTTCTGTGGGAGATGGGAAAAGCTCACAGACCTGGGATCTGGAATCAGAAGAGAAGTCAGATTTCAACTTTAGCTATAGTGATTAACTACCTTAACTCTAGCAATTGTTAATGAGTATTCAGCATGAGCCAGGCCAAATTGGCATTTGTGGAGAAGCAATATGGTCAGGCTCCATCCAACCAGAAGCAGTCCAGAAAAGGTGGAAGTAAAACATTTAGTGTGGAAGCAGCACTCTTCAATGAATTTTTCATCCTCGTGGCAGCCTGCACAGTGGTTGCTGGAACACCGGTGTTAAAGAGAGGTCTTCAAGTGTGGTTGGATGCCAGCTTTGATGAAAAGCAGCTCTTTGCAGCGCCCCCTCTTGTCAGAGCCACCTGCACCTCTGGGTCTCCAGGATGTGAGAGTGAACATTGTCCCTCAGGTGGCTGCAACAATCTCTCACCGTGGTTGAGCAGGTGGGTGTTAATTGGGCTGTCCACGTCACCCTGCCCTTTGCAGATCACCAGCAAGGGCTCTCTAGGCCACGGTGGCACAGGGCCCCCTTTCAGAGGCAACGTGCTATAATAATGTATCCCTAACCATGCTTTATACCAGTAAGTAGGCTATAACCCTGTCAAGGTGTGCTGGTGACTCTATAAACCATGAGACCTGAATGGTCAATGGTCGAGTGGTTTAAAGCTGTCACCAGAATACTGAGATAGCCTTATAAGCCTTGTGCTGCATGGCTGGGGATACATTATTCACTATAATATATGGTAAGAAATACCTGCACAGGGTCTGAAATGAACTGCTTTAGCCACTAGCCAGCATGGCTAGTGATCAGGGAAATCCGTCAGCATTTTCATGTGCAATGGGAGGCAAAAAGAAGCAGACACTGGAGGAGAACTCATTTTCTCTGTATAGAAATTGGGTTTGGGGCAGGGGATGGAGGTGAGCAGAACCAAGCATGGCAAAGCCTCACACTTGTGCTTTCTGTCATAGGGGAGCACCCAGGGCTGGTGGCCTTCAGAGATGTGTGGCTCCACGTGCCATCACAGCCCTTCTTGTGCTTTGTGGAGAACCCAGGAGTTCTGTCAGTTCAGGGCTGCTCAGGGAAAGCAAGTGGGAACCTGGAGTTCCCAGGAGTGCCTGGGCAGTGGCCAGAGATGATGTGAGAAGGGCCATGGTCTAATCATTTGCCAGGAGCCTCTGCTTTCTGTCCTGCCTCAGTGCAGTACCACGAGCACTACAGGGAAAGGTCTAACTAGTGGCAGCTACACCAAAGGGGAAACAGGTGGGTTGCCCCATCCATCCATCCATCCATCCATCCATCCATCCATCCATCCATCCATCCATCCATCCATCCCCCAAGCATGTTTGGGTAGCCCAAGGAGGCAAGGGATGGAGGTATCTGTACATTTAGGTACATGCAGATGGTGCCATGGCCAGGACCTGGGGCTCTGAGAGGATATCCAGCAATTTTACACCTTCATCCCCCCAGCCATGGCCAGGCTTGGTGTACATGTGTGTGATTGCAGGGGTGAGGTAGGAGAAGGCAGGGGTAGGTCTGGGTGAAATGGGGTGAAGGGATGCCCCAAATCAAGTGGCCAGCAAATGAAGAAAGCAATGAGGGCTTTGAAGGGGCTCTGGAGGGTTTATGGCTAAGCCTCTGTCACCAACAACCTTATCAAATAAAAGACTCCCCCACCGTGAGAGCCTATCCTGCTCCAACCACAGGAGACAAAATCCCTGAGAGCACATCTGTGTGAGTGCCCTTCGGCAGAGGGTGCCGAGAGGGGGAGAAACACGGAGGGCTTGGGGGGATTTCATTAGGAGATGGGAGGGGAGGGAGGAAACCCCTCCTCCTGAACAATACATGGAGCTAAAATTGCCTGAAGGGCTTGGCTGGCTTGCTTTATTTATTGCACATGCACATATACATACATACATAAATACATACATACATATATACACATATATACATATATATACACATATATATATACACATACATACATACATATATTTTTTTTTCTATATGTATTTTTCTCCCAAAGGCTTTATTGGCCTTTCTCAGGAAAGGACCCAGGGCATCCTTTCCCAGTGCAGCAGACAATAGTGCCGCCTGGGAAGCAGGGAAGAGCCCAGCGATTGATTCCTGGGATCAGTAGCTGGGAGACAGCGGTCTGGGCGGAGGAATCCGCCGAGCACAGGGCTGGCCGCCCCCTCGGCTCACTTGTTATGTTAAGAACCGAGGAGAGGAGGCTGTGGGGCGCTGGGAGGAGAGAGGGACAGGCTCTGAATGCAGCCGCCCTGGCATCCTTCTGTTCTGCATATGGGTACATTGTCTGTCCCCCTCCCTCTGCACTGCCTCTCCTCTCCCCACTGTGCTCACGTCAAATGATGGTTTTTCCCTTTTTATTAAAACCCTCGGAGCGGACAGCGGGGTGACAGGCACCAGGAATTTGTGAAGGATGGAAGAGGAGGAGAAACAAGCTGGTGTTTGTTGAGTGGAAGCTGTGTCCATTTGTCCCCCTCCCCAAGGTCCCTCATGGCTCCCCATCTGGGCTGGACCGTGCCTGGGGATGGTTTGAAGCTGGGGCTCACAAGGCAGAGGAGACACAGAGCTAGGGAGGGGCTCTTTACCAGTGAAGTCTGCCCCATCCCAAAACCACACCCCTCTGGCACACCCTGGAGGGGTGAGGTACTGCTCCCTACCTTCCCCAACCCCAGACCAAAACCCTCATCAAATAAAAGTTTCCCCTGTAACACCCATCTGCTCCATCCTGCCAGTAGCAGCAGGTCAGTGGGCTCTCCAGACTCTATGTCTCCCTCTGTCCAGGCCCCATAATTTCCAGATTCTCCATATATTTTGAATCCCAGCTCCTTCTAAAACTTGCAATGAATAAGATCTCACTTCAAGCCCACACTTTCTGTCCTACCTGATTTCTTTTTTAGCAAATATTGTTTTAAAGATCTACCACGCCCCAGAAAATACTTCTTCTTGTCACCCACCCAAAAGTAGTACAAAAGACATTAGAAACTCTCTTCTCTAATGGCTTTTTATATTTGATGTCAGTTAAGATAAAACTAATGGTGTCAAGCAATATAAGGAAGGGGAAGATTAAACAAAATCTATCCTCTGCAAAAACAAAGCAATCAATATAACATTATCCTGCTGTAGTGTCTTTCAACTTGCTTTGATTTGTGAATCCCTAGAAAAATCTCTCAAGAAGGCTCAGCAACCCCCTAGAAAGATTCACAAGCCCTAACCACTGGAAAGCATTGGTGAAATTGCTTTTTTCACCCTCCTTTTGAGGACTCCCTATTCTACCAAGAATCTGCAGACCACAGGCTGAAAAACACCACTCTACAGGATACCAGTTCAAATGTAATTAAGACTGACTAAATAAGGACCAGCTACATATAATACTATTGTTATTATAATACTCTCAGATCCATCTTACTTGGCAAATCCTTTTTGCCACCTCTGGGAAGCACCCACAGGAGCTTCATCACTCTGGTCCCATCCTGCAGGCTTTGCTGCTGCTGCTAATATTTAGTTCCTCTGTTCACCACATAAGAAAAACTCAAGTGGTTATAGACAGCTGGAAAATTTCTGAACATGTCTTGCTCTTGCAAAAAAAAAAAAAAGATTTGGATTTCAAAGGTACTCTTCCCTCTCCCTCAACAAACATAAAAACAAATTAATGGTCAAACCCATTATTCACTTTTATTTCCTATTTTTGACGCTGCTTTGTGTTGTCTGTTTCATTTTGCATCTCTGGCTGAAGTTAAACATTTCTGGACAAGAAATGTTAAAAGCATCACCTGTTTTTAACTCACCTAGTACAAGAAAAATAGGAAAACAGGAATAAAAATGGCCTGATACTTAGGTTACAAAATATTTTAGTTCTGTGGTCCATACACTGACACTATCAACATAACACTCACAAGACCTTGAAAAATTCAAGTTTAAACAACTAAAAAACTACAAAACTTCTTCAGAATTTCCTTTTCAATAAAAAAAATGGAAATACAGCAGTAGCTATGCTTGAAACTAGTGCAGACAGCATTCAGAAATATTGCAAAAAATGTCAAAACAGAAAAACTGGGTTTTTTTCCAAGTTGTTCTACAGATCTTTAGAGATGCTGCTCCATGAAATAACGAGCGGTTCATTCACCAACCCATCAGCTTGGGAAATATATGCAACACAAATTCATTTGTTTCCAGCTAATTGCACTTTCATTTCCTCCTCCCATCGTCGCGAGGCTGTGCAGGCTGGAGTTGGAAGCTGTGCTTCTCAGGCTGTGCTTCGTGTGCCACCCCCTGTACCCAATCCCCAGCACAGTGCTACCCAGCCCAGCCAGCCTTCTTTGCTTGTGATGTTCTGGGGAAAAAAAAAAAATATATTTGGAACCCACAGTTTTAGTGCAGGAGAGGACTGACAATCAGTCCTCTCATGTTTTATTTCTGGCTCCTGTCATTGGCATGCTGTACAGCTGTAGTCAAACAAATGAACTTCTCTACATCTTAGTTACCCTTTCTGTAAAATGAAGGTAATAATATTTATCCAGCTGGGATGCTGCAAGGAGTAATTAATGTGTACAAATCACTGTGAGTTCCTCTAACAAAGTGCAAATTGCATTAGTCCCCACAGAAACTGGTAATGGGTTTGTGTCTTCCTTCACTGAAAGTCTGACCTCAATCCCCTGGGGTAATCTTGAGGAAAAACTCTTCCTATTATTTGTATTACAGCAGCTCATAGGATTCCTCCAATGCCAGAATCCCCATCATGCTCAGGGCTGCATGTTCATACACTCTGAGCCCTGATAGGGAAACCCAGGAAAGCCAGGAGAAGGGAAGGATTAACCCTATTTCCAAGGTAAACAAACAAGGCACAGAGAGGAAGCCTTTTCCTGCTAATAAGTACCAATATAAGTCTTTGGGAAGATTTACCTCACGCTGCCTTCCTGACTCAAGCTGAGTTTTCACTTTGTTTTGCTGGGCATCAATCTTTCTCGTTCTGGTGGGTGACAGAACAGACAGATGGCAATGGATGGAGCAAAACTTCTTAGGGGTGCTCAGAGATAGCAGTGCTAGGGCAAATCTGGGCTTGCAGATGGAGGACACTGAGTGGCCTGGGGTGGGGTAAGTGGCCACCAGTCTTGTTCTTCATCCCATGGTCTTTTGGAGACCTGGATAGATTTGATGTTCTAATTTCTTAACACTTTCAGGCATCCTTCTGCTGTGGTGAAAGAGAGAGCAAGAGAATCCAAGAGAGACTGGTTTTGTAAATCTTTGTGCATAAATACATAGGAAAGTGTGGTCTCCAACAGCTCTCTCAAGTGTATCACAACTAACCCCCTTCTAATGGCAGTACCCAGATGGGTCAACAGACTTTTTTTTGGCAAAGATACCACTGTTGTTACTTCCCCTGCTCTCTGAAAAGTCCACAGGCGTTTGTCATATGGAAGTCCAACCAGCAAGGGGAGCCCCTAAAGCCCAGAGGCTGCTCCCACTGATTTTAGCACCAGCAGGCAACACAAGGAGGTATGGCCCATGTCATCTCACCACCAATGGAACGAGATGGAGAATAAAACTTGGCACGATCAAACAGCTGGGGACATAAATACAGGATTAAAGGCTCTGGTGATCCAAGTAATTCTCATTTTGTGGAATTTAAAGGACTGTGTTGCTGTGCCCCAGTAGAAGACCTCACCATCTAGTGCCATTAACCCACAGACTCCTTTATTGGGTGACAGAGCCAATTTGGGGCCATAAATGTTGGAAAGGAGCCACCAAGAAGAGAAAGAGCACCTTCCTTTGGGAGATCCTTCCAGGGCAGCCAGCAGAAGCTGAGAAGGACTTTCCTTCCTCCCCTTTCTTCACTAAGTGCCCACACTGGCCACCTCTCTGAGCTGGGATTCCTCCTCCTCTGGTCAGCCTCTGGGAACTCTCCTGCTCACAGGCAGCATCCAAAGACGCCTTTTTGAACATTGCATGTGCAAGGATGGGAGAAGGAGGGGAGGGGAGTGGGGGAAGAGGAGAGGTACAGACACAGCACTCCTTGGCAGTGATTTATAGACTGGGTCAGGCACAAATTGACTCGTATGCAAGAAATGTAAATGGAATCGAGACTTTTGATGGAGAAGCTCATTTTCAGACTTAAACGCTTTAGATTAAACACACTCACACACAAATGCTGGCGGGGAGGGTGTTTTATATAATTTACATTACAAATCAATTCATTATCCACAGAGGCAGGTTGCACTGATTTTCAAGGATCGGAGATTTGATGAAGAGGATTCATTTCAAGAAATAAACCTTTTAAATTAACCGCAAGATGAGGGAAATTTCTTTATTTAAAAAATGCGCCAGCCCCTTCTTTGTTTCTTTTATTATTATTAATATTATTTTCCATCCGGCTCTGGGTCATTAAGGAGGGTCCAGAAGTCACAGATTGCCTTTCTGAGGGAGGAAAGCAGAGAACTTCAAATGTCACACATTTTGTCTGGCTCCAAACCTCTCATTTATTGCAACACAATTTCTTACCTGTGGTTGGCTCTGCACACCATTGTGCACTGTGTGCCAGGACTGATTTAGCAGGGAATGTCCTCTCCACCTTGAACTTCAGAGAAGAAAAATTCCTTGAGAGTGCATGTGGGAGAATCATGAAAGACAGATTTTCAGCAGCCTCAGAAGAGAAATGCCCCTCAATCTCTGGGTGAAGCCCCCTAAAGCTTTAGCGGGGTGTGGGATTCTGAAAAACCCAGCTATAACAAAGGCTTTGTAAGGGAACATTTGAGAAATAGGGGTAAAGAAATAGAACAGAAGGAAACTCCAGAACCAAGTCCTCACACCCCATCCTGCCCTAGCAGTGTGCAGATCACAGCAGGCAACAGCCACACTGGAGTGAAAGCAGGAGTGGAGAGGATTGAAGGATGAGTAGCACATTACCCCGTTCTTCCTTGGCAAGGCTGCAACGTACCACCTTTGATGAAGACTCTTTCTCACTTCCTAAACCACCTAATTTGTTCCCCTCTAGTCTTTCCTGGCTACAGCTCTCTCATAACTCCCAAGCACAGCCTCTCAGTTCCCCACCATTCTGCCTGGAGGAGAGAGGCAAAGCAAGAGTGCTGGATGGAACATGGCCTGTCTTTCCTGAGATTTTTTTTGTAGAGAAACTTTCATATCAAAACCCAAATTGTTGGGCATCTTTCCTAGTTTAACAAGAGTCAATCCCCTAGAAAGACAACTCCTCATCTGACTGTGAGGACAGGTTATGAGCTGACACAGCCACCAGTTGTGTGTGATGGACCTGGGCCAGAGGTTTGTAACAGGTGATGGCTGGGAATGGGCAGCTTTTGTGTTCTGGAGGCACCTGAATCCCTCAGGGTTCCAGCAAGCCTTCCTGAAGCCATTCTCCTGACAGGAGGATCCTGGCCACTGTGAGAGTGCTGTCCCAGGAGGGGGAGGACAGTGTCTGCCCCACCTGAGAGTCCCAGTGCAGGACAGGGAGAAGGTGGCAGTCCCTGGGCTGGAGGGGAGGTAACACAGGGGTTAACAACCCTGATCTCGGGGAAAAAAAGGGCACGGGATCTTTAATGACCACAAATGACTAAGACTTTTGCCTTATATCTCTTCCAAAAAGCAATTATGCACATTTTAGCTGGGGAAATTTTATTCTCATGCAGATGGGGTAGACAGCACAGTGTCTTCTCTCAAGCACATCCAGACCTGGTCAGTACAAGTGCAAAGAACAACACGAGACGTGTTTGACCTTCACAACTTCCCTTTACAGACCAGCAAGCTAAAACCCTGAAGGAATTTTCCTGAGTTTGTCCAAAGCAACATTCACCACCTCATTCAATATTTGCCTGCAAAAAGAATGCCAATTATTAAGAGACAGTCCTGGCTGGGCATCAATAGGCAGCCAGGTGTGAGAAGTTGAAGAGAAATACATCTCATTAATGTGGAATTGTTTTTAGGTTAATAATCTTGCGTTAATTTTCCTTTAAAATATTGTCTTTGACCGTTAAACGCTCGCACTGTTATAAAAAGAACGTAATAAATGATCTTGAAGCAAATTCTCCTGCCAAATGTCATAATTTATTTGCATAATTAGCTCTTAATTTTAATTCAATATGCAAATCCACGCTTCCTTTAAATTGCAGCAGCCTGTTTCCCGGCCCTGGCTGCCATGAATTTATTGTGAGGCGGCTGTTTGTAAAGGCAGCTTCACTGCCTTCTGGGGATGGCTGCCTGGGGGAGGGGGTGCCCACCGCCAATTCCAGTCACTTTTTGTTTGGGTTTTGTTTTGGTTCGCTTCTTATTGAGTTGGACCCCAGCCTGCTTCAATCCCTGAGCATCCCCATTTTCCTCCCAACAAGTCCTGTTTCCCTTTGTCTTCCTTCGGCATTCTCTCTCTCTTTTTTTTTTTTTTCTTTCCTTCTTTGGAGAAGACAATGTTGATCCTCCATGTTCCCATCCCCTTGCACCTCCATGAAAGGCTCTGGCTCAAGGCAGCCTGGCTCTCCTCCTGCTCTCCTCCTCTCTTCAGCTCTTTTCCCCCAGCCTTTCCTTGCTGCAGGACAGCTCCCTGCTCAACGCCTTTTCCCAGTGCCCTCCTCCTCATGGAGGAAGGTGAGGGGGAAAGGCTTGGCTTCCCTGTGTGGTTTTACCCTCAAGTCCCCATCCCTGGCCAGAGGAACCGCAGATCACCAGAAGCCCAGCTCATCTCCAGGCACATTGCACTGCTCTCCACACTGAGCTGTTCTGACCCACTGTGCCCATGGCAGGGCACCTGCAGTGGGGCAGAGAGAGCAGAGCTTCCCTCCCTACACCCTCCCTAGCCCAGCTTCCCTGGGTGATTACCCTGAGCCTCTGCATCTCAGAGGAGAGCAGGAGCATCAGGCCACACCCAGGCACCGGGCACAGCTCTTTCCCAGTGCCCTGGGATGTGCAGCCATCTGGCACCGGGCAGCACTCCTCTGCTGCAAGGAAAATATCCAAAGGAAACAGCTTACAGGTTTCTGCTCCTTCCCTCTCTTCCCAATCCAAACTGAAACAGGATTTCAGCAAGCACCAAGTCCTTCCAGGTAAAGAGAGAGAGACGTGGGAACAGGTGGCTTTGAGAGGAAGGCAGTGAGAGGTTGGAGTGAGAAATCCTGCTCCCCTCTGTCCTCCTCCTGAGGTTGTGTAACCACACTTGGGGTGATGAGGAGCACAGGCACTGCTCCTGGCAGCTCTCTCAGGTGGGCATGGAGCCATGGGAGCCAAATCTCCATCATTTTTAGGCACTTTGCCTCCTTGAGAAAGGCTGATCAGTGAGGGTTGAGCGTGCTGGACGCTCTGGCTTCACATCTCAGGATCTGACCCCGGGCACCCAGAGACTCCTGCCCTTGCATTTCACAGCGCTGGGAGAATACCGGGAGAGATGAGCGATAAAGGAATTTTATCACCAGAGTTTTGCACACAGGTTAAGGAATTAAAGGGACAAATTAGCCTAGACAATAAAAGATCTTTTTTTTTTTTTTTTTTTTTTCACAGTGGAAGGACTTGGGGGAGAGGAAGATAACGAAACATTGCTCCATCAAAGCAGAGGCAGTTTGCAAGCTGCTCTCCCTTGTAACTCTAACACTGGGATCGGGTGCCCTCCCTCCCCTGGGAGCAGGGCAGGGGATGCTGGAGCCTTTGCGGAGGGGCTGGAGGGGCCGAGGGTTTGTTTTGGGGGCTGTAGGAAGGAGAGGGTGTTGGTATCTCATTACAGGCCTTAGATCTCTGGAGGGGAAAAGGAAAAAAAAAAAAAAAAAAGAAAACCCTCAAACTCAAACCACAGGGCTTTGTTAGAGATGCTGTCCGGGAAGGAAGGAAGAAGACAGGAACAGCTCAAATTCAGTCCTTCGATAATTAAAGCTTGCAAAAGAATAAAAGGGGAGGCTGAAAAAAAAATAAATAAAAAGGTCCTTCCCTCCTCCCACCTGCTCCCAAAACAGGGCTGCTGGGACTTCCCCGGGGAACAAAGAGATGTGGTGAGAATGGGCTTTTGCTTGATCCTGCAGTGTCTGGGAGGGAGCAGTGGGACAAACGTGTGGCCCTGCAGATGGGAGCCCCTCATCAAAGCTGGGGAAAAAGAGGGGGGAAATGTGTTTTTCTGTTTCACTGATCATCAGAGCAGGACTAGGACTTCCTGATCCGAGGAAAATTTGGAAACTGAAGACAAAAAACATTTCCATTCCAAAACTGAGCAGAAAGAAGTCAGACCTTTGTGTTTTTTGGCTAAGTAAAAGAAGAAAAAAAAAAAAATTCAGCCACTGGGCAACCCACAGACCCCGACTGCCTTGGTTTGGCTGATCAGAGCATCTTAAGAAATGCGTGTAAACTCAGCACAATTTGGGATTTGTTTCTGCAACACAGCAGGGATCTGGGCTGTGCGTGGAGTGGCTCCCAGGAGCTCTGTGGGAGCAGGCAGAAGGGATTGGTGCATGACATGGAAAAGACTTCCCACTGCCTTCAGCTGAGGATATTCCTTTTTGCTGTACCCACCTGCTCCCTGTCTTGGCACCTCGTGCATGCCCCTAGGTTTAGTAACACCTTTGTGTCCAAGGATTTGGGTTTTTTCACTCCCTCTACTGCCTCTATTATTTCTTACAGCTTGAGACCTCAAATAATGGCTTTTCTCAAGTGGACTCTGCTGTTTTTCCAAGTAAGAGTGAAGCTGCAAACAAGCACGTGGAAGTTAAGGCAGAAAGGTGTTACTCACAGTTTCCCCCATGGCATTGAGCAGTGCATACCAGTTGCTCTTCTGTGCCTCAGTTTCTTCACCTAATAACTGGGGATAATATTCTCTCAGGGCCTGGGTAGTCTTGTAGGAAGCAGCTCTTGGCTGATAAGCACTAACAATGTGCAGAGCACTCTTTGCCAGTTGTGTGCTTTACCAGGTGCTGCTCTGTCGCATGGCACCGCACCTCTGTGGCTTTCAGATTCCCTCTCCACCCCCAGACACAGCTCTGCAATCCCAGCCCAGCTTTTGCACCTCAAAACCCAAGAGAGCAGAACATTCACGCTGAGTGTTGCACATCACAGAGACAGGACACACGGCCAAATCCATGATCCAAGGACGGGCTGCAGGCAGCTCGTTGCACTGTGCTCCTGTCTGCCAAAATGGAGCTTTGTCAAGATAAAGATAAATAAAATCTCCTTAAGAACTCTAGAAAGAGAAAACAGAAGTGATGCAATGAGACCATTTTAAAAGAGCTGATGTCATGGCTCCTGGAGGTTGGTTTGATGCAATGAGACCATTTTAAAAGAGCTGATGTCATGGCTCCTGGAGGTTGGTTTTGCAAGGCCAGCATCGCCAGTTCTGCAGTGCTGCTGTGGGGTGGCACCAGCTGCCTGCTGCACTGGACTAGGGAAAGATCAGAGCCTGCTTTCTGCCCCCTGGCACAGCCCTGCTGGGTGATTTGGGGTTCCATGAGCCTCTCATCTGCTTGGCTCAGCTAAATCAGAGCTGCTGGCTGAAGATGATCTCTCACTTGCTTGGGATGGGCTGCAGTGGGATCTGTGTGTCATCGAGCACCTTGAGGGTCTCCGAGAGTGCAGCAATGGGAGGGATTCCCAAAGCTGATGGAGTTGTGTGCTTTGGTTGCACTCCCTAAACGAGCAGCCTTATTACACTCTCAAGCTGTGTACCAACTCCTGGGGACCAGGAATATTTGCATCCTTTAAGGCTAAAGGAGGAAGAAGTACCCCAAATCTCCCTCTCCCCATCCTGCCTGGTGGTTCCCTGGCATTCAGTGCCCTCTGAGTCTTCACACTCAAAGGGCTCAGGACGTGAGGCCAATCAAGCAGTTGGATTCCCTTAGTGCTCTGTAATTCCTGCCATTCTCCATGGTTGAGTCTGCTTGTGATGCTAGCCATACTCAAGGGTTATACTGCTGCACTTTGCATAGTCCACGCTGCCCTTTTGCTAAACACTGCCTTCTGTCTTGCTTAGTTAATGGTTAAACTGGTTGTCACCTCCAGCCAAGGCTGGCCCTTTGGCTACCCCCCTGGCAGGACTCCCCACAGCCACCCCAGCTCCCCAGGAGCGTTCCACACAACGCCTGTGGAAGTGTACAAAGTGTCAACCTCAGCGTAGTTTTTAACCTGGAGTGATAGCTTTACTGATTTGCCACTTTACTACTCTTGTTAATGAATTTTTAATCTTCTTAATGACATTAAACACGGAAAGTAATTAAGGAAAACAAGTTTGAAACTGCTGACTTAAACCCTTTATTCAGAACTATTTAATGTAGAATTAATTTGATTTTGCCCATTATTCAAATGAACACATTACCTTCCTGTGCATTGGCCTCTTTTCCTTTTTTTTTTTTTTCCCCCCTCTGTGTGTGTGTTGTTTTATTAAACACATCTTATAATGCTTTGTCCTTTTTGCTTAGAGGTAACCAGAAAGTTCCTCCCTCCCAATGACAGCAAGTGTCAGCCTTTGGCATCTCTCATGGGTCTTGTAAAGCCTTCTTGCATCAGGAGTTCAGCTGTGGTTGGGAATGGAGGTAGCACGCCTGAAATACCAGGTTGCTGCCACCTGCTCGATCAGGAGAGAAAGGAGCTTTGCCTCTCCATGAGCTCTGCTGGGCTGCATCCCCAGCACAGGATGGCACAGCTGCAGCAGGGAGCCAGCCCACCTCGATTTACACCAGACTGCCTGGCCCCTGCAAAGGGGAGAGTCTGATGTGAGCACCTGGGGAAAAGCAGATGCTCGGATTTACCTGGAAGTGAGAGAGAGTGGTTCTCTCTTCACTGGCATCATAATCTAGACCCTTTCTTTCCACCTTTCTTACATATTTTTGCCTCTGACCCACAGGTACAAAGAGAGCAGAGGTTCACTTGGCATTGCCCTTTCCTTTCTCCAACCTGGCTACAAACCCTACCTCTTGGAGCCCGAGCATCTTGGCCTCGAGGACCTGTTTCCATTGGGACAGGGATTCAATGCTCTGAACCAGCCACATTCCCCCTGTGATTTTGATAACTTTACTCCACACTCTCTCTCAAATCCTGACTTCAAAAAGCTGGTAAACTTTAAACAGTCAGTAAGTTTTCAGCTGCCAGAGGTCTCTGGCTCTGCCCCACCAGCGGCTTTGGTTCTTGAGAAGCTAGCTCTACTTGCACTCTGTGACGTTATTACAACCCTTGGGTTCTTCATCTGATTTTCTGCCTCACCCCATGTATGTGGAAGCTGTGGAACCCCTACAAGTACCCTGGATTCAACATCCAGCCAGTTTGAAATCTAGCTCTGCCTCAGGCAGAGGTGGTGTTGATTCGATGGCAGGAACAGACTCGATTCCACTGAAAAGGGCAACTGGTCCTTGTATCCAGAGGTCCCTAGTCCTCTTTGCTATCAAGAATCCACTTCTGTCATTTCAATGCACCGTATAAATAAGCTGTTTTCTCTGCAGCCACCTGCCTGGCAGAGTAGGTAATGTCAGTGGAGCCTCACAGGCTAGTCTGCTTCTGAAACAATGAGAGTTGTCCAAATATTTGTGTGCACAGGAAGGTTTACTGGATGACAGAGCCAATTTGGGGCCATAAATCCAGCAGATGTGGTGAGACTCTCAGCTACAAAGAAGTGCAACAAAAGCACACATCTGAATCTCTCTCTCAGACCTGAACTGGGGAATGCCAAGGTTTTGTACAAAAAACTTCCGTACCTTTCCCTGAGCAGAAAAAAAAACCCCTTACTGAGTATTGCAGGGGGAAAAAATACTCAATAAAGCTGGATATAGCACCCAGGTTCTCCCTTGTTCATGGATCTCTAACACAGTGGCTACAGGAGAGCAAGCCCCAAACCTAAAGTTCAGTATTCTGTTGGAATAATGGCTTTGTTTTGGGGGTCAGTGGTGACCAGCCAGGTCCTTTGTGACGTTTGCTCCTCTTTGCAAAGACACTGATTCAGTGTGCACTGGAAGTAATGACATCCTTTCCCTTGGCTCCAGTACATAACTGGATCATTCCTCAAGCTGGAATATTAAACACACCGGCAGATTGTCATTAAAACCCTCTTTACTTTATTATGTGTTTTTGCTTCAACAGCCAAAACTGGAGGAAAGAAAAGAGAGCAAACAATTTCCCTGCATGTTGGCTGGAAGACAGTCCATGAACTGACTTTAGCAGGACCTTTTCCCAGCAGATGAAATAATGCTGTAGAGCACCACGTGGGATGGGAGCATTGTCCCAGACTGTAAATGGTCCCACCACGGTCCCTGACCTCCTCATAGTCAAGACCACACTTTAATGTGACAACAGATGTCATAATCCCTTTGGGCTTTTTGCAGGCAGCAACCTGAGGCATTGGATAAATGAAATGACATGAAAAAAAAATCAGCTGGAGAGGAGAAGGGAGCCCAGGTCCCCAGAGTAGCTGGTGTCTGATCTCTCACCTTCAGTCTCTAGTGCTCTTTGGACACACTTGGATGTCACAGAACAGACTGAGCATGTCAAAGCTGGATTCTGGAGCACTGCAGTGCTCTCCATGCCCTGCTCAGAACAGACTTGGGGAACTTGGTGAGGAATGAACACCCAGTTCTTCCCACCTATGCCTTTACAACTTTAAGCTTTGCATTAATGAGCACATTACTTTCATGCGGTATCTGGCATCCAGCTGCTAACCAGCACTTGCTGCACTAGATTATGTGCCAGGTCCTTGGGTGATGGGTCTCTTCTCCTTCAACATCATGTCTGCTGTTTGCTCTGATTCCTCCATGTCTTGCATGCTTCCTCTCTTCCTAATAGCAGGATGGCAGAAACGTGAGGACGGACATGCAACATACTGTCACTGTAATGCAAATTGCTCCTCTACATTTAGCAGAAAATCAGCAGAAAGAAAGGGCCACAGATAACCTCTCCCAACCTCACTGGGTCACCCAGGCTGGCTGCCTTTGAGCAAACTGGCCTGTCCCCACCACCAAAAGGGGTTCTCAGTTGATGGCAGGAGCTGTTGGGGAAGTCAGCACTGGGGGACAAGTCCAGCCATGGGAAGGGGAAGGTTTGAGACATGAAGAGGGACAGTAAAAAAGGGGTGGAAAGGAGGAAAGATGGAGAAGAGAAATGTGAGGGAAAGCAGAGGATTTCAGGTGTCCACATACCCTTCCTGGCACCAGGGGCAGCAGCCTGCTTGCAGGGCTCTGGCCCATGCTCCATTTCCAATTTGGCTTGTTTGAGAGCATAAACCTCCCTCCAGTCTGGGCACCAATAAAAGAGACAGCTCTGCAGAGTCTGCACTCCGCTGTGGCAAGCTGCCGACTTTCATTTCTTTTTACTACTGGCTTTGTGTGTCTCTCAGCCCTTTCTCCCATTCTGGGGACTTTATGGACTGAGACGCAGCATCCACCTTCCCCAGAGCAGGGGCTGGCTCGCAGCCCTGGAATTCCAGGAAATTTCCAAGGTTGTCTCTGGACAGCAGCAGCAAGCATCATCATTTGCCATGATGTGCAAACAAGGGCTGTGCCCCACCAACGCAGCCATCCTGGGAAGTTCAAACCCCTATCACAGACTGGCATGCAGCTTCTCCATCAGAGCCCCTCCTTCTCCTTCCAGAAGGGCATCTACACATCCACATTGCCTATCCCAGCTGCAAGAAGGCACCAAGGTGCCAGGGCATCTTGTTCAGCCCTGTTGTGTGTCCAGGCTGTGCAACTCCACAGAATCAAGGACGGCGGTGCCCCACTGCTCAACGTCCCACCACCATCACACAAATCAGCTCCACATCCATAACTTGGCCGATGTCTGGATGGGCACCAGTGCCTTCTCTGGTCCTTGCCTCCATGCCTTGGTGGAGGTGCCCACTGCTCACCACAGTCACTCACAGATACGTGCTTGGGGAGGAAGGCCCATAAATGTGTGAGAGAGACTGCTACCTCACATGCTGATGACTCTGCAAAACTGATTAGGCAATTAAAATGTTTCAAAGAGGAGAAGAACAAATGACAAAGAGCAAATGAAAGTGAAGCACAGCCGGGAACAAACCTGGCCGGAAAATAGTACCTTACACATAACCCACCACAGTAGTTCTGCATGCCAAACTGGCAGGCAAAAAGCCAACCATCCCTCTGAACAGAAGTTCTGGCTGAGAAATGTGGGTTTTCCAAAAAAGGGTGTCCTTTTTTCTAGCACTTTACACCATTCTTTTCTTTTCATAGGAGGTCCAGTGCCTCCCTGTCTCTGAACAAGCATTCATTTTCTCAGAAATGCCCACGGAAGAACCATTTCCCAGACACAGGCTTGTACCTTCATGCTCCAGTCTTGTACCTGTCCTGCCCCAAAGTCCCGCTTGTGTTTCGCTCTGTCCAGCCCAACACAGGGAAGCAGGTTCCAGAAAAAGGAACTAGGATATTGAGAAACATGTGATTTGGGTTTACCTTGTACCAAACAACTGGCCTGCTGACAACCCTCCATATCCACCCATGTTGGTGGTTTTGATGTCCCAAATGCAGGGCTGTCACAGACAGCTCTAGAGCAGAACAGGAGGTGACAAGATGGGTTTTTTTTCTCATGCAAGTTGCAAATTCTGAAGTTAACATTAAGTAGCCTTGCAAACCTTGGCCTCCAGCACCCCTGCTGGCTGCTCCCTCCTCTGCTCAGCAGTGTCCTGCATATCATGAGTATTGTACGTTTCATCATGCCCCTATGCACATTTTTGAGACACATTCCAACCTGTACATGTCCAAATTCCCAAGCTGTTGGGAGTGTTCCAGTCTGATTTTGCCATGCTGCAGTTCAGGACACACGTGAAGGTGCTCCATGGTGGTTCTGTGTATGAACATATATAAGCTGGTTTTTGTCTATGATATCATGAATTTGGGCCCCAACCCACACATATCTTACGGCAAAATCACAGACAAATTTTGATATTTATTTTGTCCCACCTATGCCTCTACTGTATGAGTATGTGAAAGTACTTTATGAAATCATAAGCCATAACCTGTAATATCCACTTCACATATAGTTGGTTTGTGAGTAGGGTGGTTCTTTTTATTTTATTTTTTGCATGGGTACCAGTGAGTACATGAACAGCAGAAGAGCAAGAAAGATCACACTGGGAAACCAAATATCTTGGTATTTGAATTTGCATTTCTTCTCCATGAGTCTTTCTTTGCCTCAAGGAGCCACTTATGGGGCTGAAATACTGCATGATCTGGTCTTCTTGTAGTATTCCTACCATCCAGGGAGTGAAACACCCTGAGCAGAACAGATCTTACATTATTTCAGCTTCAGAGTGCTCCCTGAGGCACCGGCGAGAAACATAAGCACAGCTACAAAGGCACAGAAAACGCTTTCAACACAGATGCAAGTGCTGAATTCCAGGAGTTCCTTCCTCAGAGGAACAAGTGGCCAGACACTTTGACCACTCTGGCTGGGGCATGCTGCAATGCTGGGGTGGGTGTCCTGCAAGAGGTCTGCTTTGCATTTGAGTGTTGAGCCCAACCCAAACTGCAGGAACAGGACTTGTGTGAGTGTTTGCAAGTTCCTGGTCCACGACTGGAAGCAATGACTCTTCCAGGGTGCACAGGAGAGCTGGGGATGAGCTCGCTGTCATTTACACGCTGCTCTTTCAGCATCACCTGGATCCAGGAGGGAATTGCGGTTCGGACTGGAGCCATCACACACACATCAAAACCAGCTCAAATGGGAGCTCTAGATTTGCTCTGATGGTCTTTAGTGCACGCCTGCTCATGGGTGGGTGATGGAGTTCATGCCTCTTGCAAGCCAAGGATGAACTCATCTTTTCTCTGTTACACGTCCAAAACACCTCCATGCACTTCCATAAAAACCTTTCAAACATGTTACAGATAGACATTTGCAGAAAAACACTGGCAGCAAACCAACAAGACAGACACAACTCCCAAAAATCTGGGCATTTCAGACAGCAATGCCTGTGCTGGTAGGGCATGAGGGCTGCAGCCTCTCCCCTCCTTCCATCATTGACTGCAGTTTGCCAAATGATGTGACTGAAGCCACACACTTACATGAAGTTCCCTTCACTGCATGGGTGGCTCTGGAAATCAGTGTGGACAAACCTGCTGTGTTTAACCCTGTTTTTTGGACATGGTTCAGAACTTTGCCTAGTCTACAATAACTAGACACTTTTCAGCGGAGATAAAAATTTTCCACGTAACATCTTCTGCCTTCTCACAATGTTGGGGAAAATGTTCCACTGCCTTCTAGAACCGATGATCTCTAGAAATGGATAGAAAAGTGGAAATTCCAGCTTACAGGAAATTCTGTTGTTTCTACAATTATTTTCATCATGAAGCGAAATGAAAAATGAAGTGGACAGAATGGGGCAGAACAAAATGTTAATTCTGAAGGAAATTCAATGCAGAGGCATGAAAATAATGTTAAAGTTTCTGTTTTGATAGCATTGAAAAAACAAAATAGCTTATAAATATAATGAGAAAAGCAAAACCAAATAATCCATTGCATTTTGGGTCAATTCAAACTTCTGCCAAGAATTCCAGTCAAAACTTAACATTTCCAGAAAATGGTTCAATTTGGAGGATTCTGCATTTTCCAATGGAATACTGGTTCATCAAAATTCTTTTTGTTGATCAGCTCTCTTGATTATACCATGCAACTAAAGAGGAATGTTTTCTGCTGCAACCATTTTTTTCTTTTCCTAGCTGCAGGCATGTAATTTACACTTATATTTCAACCGACTAATACCACATTAAAGCATCCTCTTCAAACTGGACTTTCATTATCGGAGATTACATAACAACAAAAGAAAGCAGCTATAATGGACAAAAACCTGGAGAGTGTGGGGAGGGAGCCTGTGATGCTGTGCCCTGCAGGAGGGCTGTGCTTTGAGCCTGGGGGTCCCTGGGGGTCCCCATAATGCTGCAGCAACACTGTGTCACACACCCCATGGCAGAGCAGCCTGTGCCCCATGAGCTGGGCTAAGCCTGGAGAACAAACCTCTCTTTCCTTGTGTTGGAATCAGCTGGAGTCAAATGGAACAGCCATTAAGCTCTGGCACTCTGGTCTTTCTCTTTTTCCCCCAAATTGTTTTGTCTTCCCTTTTTATTGGTTTTTGCTTTTCTTTCTCTCTTCCTCTTTTGAACTCTCTCCTTCTTCTTTTTTACCCATGATTATCTTTTTCCTTAGAATGTCATGGCAGATATTGCCCTGTCTTCAAGGCTGCATGCTTGCAGTTCTTTGAGCTGAATGATTTTGCATCATCCCCAGTTGACCAGCCATCACTTCCCTAAATTGAGACCTGTTCCTTCCAAAGGCCTGGCTTTGGAAATTCCAAATTTCCCCTTCCAGAGGTTCTGGGATTCAGCACCTCAGCAGGGACGTCATCCTAAACCCGCCCTTTGAGTGACACAGAGGGCAGCACCAGCCAGAAGCTATCCCCACCCAGACACCCTACTCACACAGCATTTCATTAGAAATAAAAAAGACAAGTTAATCTCTTTGGGCTGAAAATGAAGGAAACAAAGGGGGTAAAAAAATGGATGGAGAAATGATATTTCTCTCCTCCGGCAAAGGGGCACGTTGGGGGTGGGAAGGAGTGGGGGGGTGGGTAGAGGGAAGGAAGGTTGCTTTATTTTATTGATTTAAAAAAAAAAAAACCAAAAAACCACACACACACATATCCCACAGGCGCCAAAAAGCACAGGGCAATGATTAATGTCCCCTCAGAAAAAGAAATTATATAGAATAAATTAAACTACTGTGGCAGCAAATTGAAAAATAAGGATGTAAATGAGGTTTGAATACTTAATATCTGAGAAGGGAAAGCGAGTCCCGGGCACCGAGAGAATGGTGAGAAATTGTCAGCAACCCAAGGGGAGACAGTCCCTTCCCCTGGCCCAGGAGCCCCTCTGCTCTGGGCAGGAGGCCAGCAGAAGGCAGCCAGCACTGGGAGCAGAGCTCACACCTGGAGACAGGACCAGCCACACTCAAGCCTGCAGAGCCTTGCAGGAGTGTTTTCACACCATGCAAAGACCAAAATTTGGCCCAGCTACTTCAGGCAGCCTCATAAGCAGCATTACACGGCACAGGTCATCCAAGGGAAAGCTAAGGAGCTGCAGACATTTGCCTGTACTTGCTGCATGGCATGCAGTCTTTTCCCTGAGGAAGTGTGAGTTGACATCTCCTGGGCATCCGTGTCACCTCCAGGTCAGCGGGGCAGTGCAATGAGGACAGAGATTTTTGCACATTTAGTCTGTGCTGGATGCTCACATGAGCAGCAGCCTGGAGCACGCAGACCTCCTGCTGTGATAAGCCTGCCCAGCATCTGGAAAGGTCAGCATGTGCCAGGGCTAAGGAAGGGAAACCACACAAGGCAGGTGACAGAAAAGCCATGGCAGGCATACTATCCTCACACTGGCCTCGTTTGGAAAACCCCTGGCCACGGCCCTTATTCCCAGGGCTCCTTCAGCTCAGCTTGGCCAGGATGTAAGGGTGACCACATTCAGATTTGGATGCAGGCTGCCATTTGCCATGCAGAGCTGCAACAGCTCCTTTAAACCCGCTAGCTGTCAGCTTGCACGTCACCCAGCGTGTGGTGTGGTCCCCCTGCATGACACATTAGCAGGGATACAGAAATCAAACTTTGGCTCCCATCTCTGGCAACAATTCCTTGTGTCACCATTGTGAAGTCACTTCTTCTTTCACTGCCCCAACCCTAGTGGTGGGACAATATGGTGCAGTGAAAAATGACATCGGAAAGCGTGGAGGAGGTTTATGTTCATGTGTCAGGGCTGTGGAGCTGGTGCTAGCTGCTGGGACTGACAAAGGATCCTACAGGAAACCTGTCCTGCTGCTGTGTCCTGCCATAGGCAAGTGGCCCTTGAGCTTGTTTTCAATATTACAGGTGCAGGTGAAACATCCTAACTGAGGATTTCAAAACAAAAGACAAAGAACAAAAAGCTTGCCTTGGAGCTTATTTCTAGGAGTTCACTAAGGCAGCAAGGGTCTGAGGAAAAAGCTGCTGCTATCAAGGACAGAGAAGATACATAGTGGGGTTCTGGGGATACCTCACCTACACTAGCACTGAAATCTGGGGACACTGGACTGCCACTGGGATCCTGCTGCAGGCTAAGGGCTGTATTTTTGTCCCTCTGCCAAAGACGAGAGAGAAAACCCGGTTACTCAAAAAAAAAGTGAAGAAAGAACACTGCCACCCTTGTTCCACTGGAACTGAGCACAGGAGGGTGGCTCAGTCCAGGAGCCACCAGTGCAGGAGCCCTGCAGAGCCAGGTGCAGCTCCTGCTCCTGGGAGTTTGCTGCTGGTCTGGGGTCAGGAGCAGATCTGACTGCAGGAAGGACTTCTCAAAGGGCAGAGAGGCAGAATGAGAAGGGGGAGAAGGGGGCAGAGTGCAGGGGTAGCAGCCCAGTGGGGGTGCCCGAGTTTGGGCTGTAACAGAGCAGAGCGCCTTCACCCGCTGTTTCGCCTTAACCTCAGGCACAGCCATTCGCCTGACCCGATGGGAAATTAATATTCCCCAAATTGCCAGAAAGCTGCTCACTCTGGCTTATTTTCTTTCCATCTGGCTGTGGCGGAGGAGAGCCTGTCCTCAGCTTGCTGCTCAGCTGGCTCTTTCTTTTTTATCTCTTGTCTCTGCATCTCTCATTCAGCCCCTTCTATCTCCGCATCTCCTCTCTGCTTCCCTCTGCCAGTGTGGGTAAGTGTGCGTGCGTGTGTGTGTGTGTGCGTGTGTCCCTCTCGCTTCCCTTCTGTCTTTTTTGTTCATATATATTTAGTATTTATTTACAAGCTTGATTTTTTTCCCTCTGAGTGAAGCCAGGCATGCACAGAAATCCTTAAGATGCTATAAAGCCGCTGAGGTATAAAATGGAAAGTGCTTAGCCTGCCTGTACAGAAATATCTCACTGCGCCGCACTGGAAGCCACCGAAGCTGGGCACTGTAAATCTCACAGAGTTTAGCTTGTTTGTTTACACCATGACGACGATCTAAAGAGAAAATGAGAGACAGCCAGAGGGAGAAGCTCGTGGTTCCTCTGTCAGGCCACAGCACATATCCCCAAACCATTTATTGGATCTCAGGAGCAGGATGCCGGGCTGGCAGTGCCTTCCCTGCCCGTCTGCAGGGACAGTTCAACAGTGGGAGAGGTGGCCTCTCTGATGCTGTCCTTCTGAGGACATGGGCAAGGCAGTGTCATTTCCCATGCCACCCTAAGAGAGACGTTATGAGGATGTCCTACTCCCGGGACAGAGCAGACTTTCTTGCTTCTTACTTGGTCTTTTTGACTGTCCAGCCTTGGCCTAAGTGGACCACCACAAACAGTGACCAGAGGTCTTCCTAAAGACTTAGAAATGGTCCTTGCTAGAAGCAATGGGCCATAGAAAACCTGAACTTGGAGGAAATAGGCTCAAATTTGGAGTCCTTTATTACCTTGCACAAATCAAGGTCCCTCCTCAAAACCCATCATTCTTGTGTTCCTGAAACATTTCCCTACCACTTCCCTTCCTATCCAGCCCATCTTTATGACAGGGCTCAGGTGAGGACCCCATGCACTAACCTCTGGAAGGGGTTTGGCCTTGCTCCCACTGCCTCCAGGTTGGTCCAGCCATGATCCTGGAGCACAGCAGTATCTCAGAACACACCAGGATGGGCCCTGCCATTTGGTGCAGCCCCACAGAGTGAGCCACCCACTCTTCTCCCAGGTGGCTGCTCTGGTAGGGAGACTGCCAGAGCCGAGTCATATCTGCATTCTGCTCCTTCAGACAGGAGTTGGACAGAGCACTGGAGAGCAAACAGCAGGGAACCCCTGTTTCATAGGTCCCCCCTCAGATCATGGAGGATGAACAGCAACATTTCTTCATGTGTCAGACACAGTGGTCTCCATCTGAGAAAAAGATGGAGCCACACTAGCATAGAGGAGATAATATTTGAAAAGGAAAGGAGAAGGAAAGGAAAGAGAAAACAGCCTAAACCAGATATTATAAATGTTATATATAGTACAGTAGCAGAAAGACACTGTGGAAAACATGACAGCCTGCAATGATGGCATTATAAAAGCATCTCTTGTTTAAGAAACCACCAGGCTGCTATATACTTGCTGTTACATCATATGTGGGGAATTTAACTTGCAATGTTGATGCGACCTGACCCAAACCACACAGGGAGTTTGCTGTGGATCTGGGAGTTGGACTCAGGTCTCCTATGTCCTAGACATCAGATTCCTTCTAATATGAAGATATAAAAGCCTTGGACACAGAAAAAAAAATCAGAGATTGTCTCAGGTGCCTGTAGGTAGGTAGGTAGGTAGGTAGGTAGGTAGGTAGGTAGGAAGGAAGGAAGGAAGGAAGGAAGGAAGGAAGGAAGGAAGGAAGGAAGGAAGGAAGGAAGGAAGGAAGGAAGGAAGGAAGGAATCCTAGCCTCTCCTTGAGTTTCTGCATGCTGCTGAGGGTGCCAGGACTTCCAGGCTGCCTCCCAGCCTTCTGCCAGCTTCAGTACCACAAGGCATGTGCATGGAAATTCTTGCTGTGCTGTGAGTCTGAAGAGATGAGCTTTGTCCACATACAGAGGTGGAAGAGAAAGTGGGAGTTCAGTGCCTACTTGGCACATTGGCAGGTTTGCACCTCTTTCCACGAGCATCCATCGGAAAGATAACTCCATCTATCCTCTTCCCAAAAACCCAGCAAGCATGAAATCTATAGATAAACAGTCGCAGGTGGTTGTTGACTCAAGCTCTTCTGTACTCTGTTATTTTATTCCTAAAAGCTGCTATGCTTCCCAGGCAAGGGGAGGAGAAATTGGAGGAAAGTGTAGAAGTCATCACTTGGGGTGCCAGCCTGCCACTGAGGCGTGCAAAGAGGGTGCAAGAGTGCTCCCTGCAGGAAGATGACTGGTTCATGGCCTTATGTTGGGCCAGAGCCACAAGATCCTTTTGCTGCTGGGTGCCAGAGAATAGCATCTTGAAGTCCCTGCTTGCAAACTATATTTGTAGAGAGGCTTTTTTTGGCTGACAGTAAGGTAATTTTTTACAGGACCTACAGAAAGACAATGGCTTTGTACATCCCAATACAACCCCTCTCCTACGGATCCATGCGTGTTGGAAAGAACTTTTCACCACATCAAGAAGAGAAACTGGGTCCTGCCACAAAGATGAAGACCTCACACACAGTAAGGTTGGATTAGCCTTGAAATCTCTCCTCCATGATCTTTGGCTGAAATCCTTCCTCTGTGTTTGTTTTTCTGTTCCTTCCCAAACAGCTTCCTGGCCTCTTCTATAAGGGGGCATGCCAGGGCCCAGAGTAGGGGTCTCCACAGTGCTCAGAACAGGCCCCCAGACAGCTGCAGTGAAAGGGATGCTGCAATCCTAAATGCCCTGTGCGCTCTACATATTGTGGAAAAAGCTGTTGCATTCATCAATGTCAGATGCAGAGTTTGAATAAATTTGAATGCACTCAAGCGTGTTCCCTGCAGTTTTTTATAATATCACTTTCCAGTTTGAATATTTCACTTACTTTTTTTTCAAATTTCTTTTTATCCACCAGTTTCTCCTCCTTTTCATCCTCTCCTCCCTTCCTCTCCCCCTTCCACTTTTACCCCCCCTTTCCAGGTTTTTCCATTTGCAACCCAAGCAATTGGGCAAGGAAGCCATGCTGCAAGCTTCCTCTCAGCAGTGCCCTGGAAAAGTCAGCACTTCTCACACTGTACTCATGGCTTCCCACCTGCTGGCCAGTTTGAACATCTACCCATGACAAAACAACATCCTGTGGGACACTTTGGCTAGAAGAAACAATTAGTTGGCAAGGTATCAGTGCAGGATTGATTTGTGAGGGTCTCACAGGTGGTTCTTGGTTGCCCTGGCCCACTGGATCAGCTGTGTGGGGCTCTGGCTGTGGAAAGGGAACAACAGGGTCAAACAGCGTCCTGACCCATCAAAAGGGTTCCAGCCACTCCTGTGCCCTGAAAGTCAGAGCTAGTCACTGAAAACCAGCAGATCTGCAACTGATCTCCTCCTGGCACTGCATGGTGGTGTCCTAAAGTTTCCCCAAGGCAAACAAGGTGAACTGAACCAACGCTTTCCTTCCTCCTCTTTGCACCAGCCTGGAGTAACCTATCAGCCCCTTTTTGTCTCCCACAGTTTGGTTTGTCCCCTCTGTAATGGGAACCATTTTTTTATTCACAGAGCACCACGTGATGCAAAGTAAACAAACCTACCAAAAGGTTACCTACACTCTTGACCAGCCAAAGAAAAGGGGCTGCTATTTGTAACCCTGATTTTGGGCTACGCTTCCATGTCTTCTGTACAAGTAGGAGAGGACAAAGAAGAGAAATGTCATGATGTACCATTCTGACCAGACAGGTAGATAGATCCAAAATAGCCAGCCCTGGCCCAGGACTGTGGGTCTTTAGGGCAGGGGGTTGAGGTACTGGGGACGGGGAGGGAGAAAGGGCTGATGGCACCACAGAATGAATGCATTCTGCTGCTTGTATTGAGAATTCACTGCTCTCCCTTTTAGTGAAAACTCTATGATCTTGTGACTAACCACTTTCCCCTTTCACTGTTTTTGATTTATATCCCATTACTTCGCCTGTTTGTGCCTTGCAGACATGAATTTTTTCCCTGACATCTCCCATGCAGCAGCCACGTCAAAACCTTTGATAAAATAATAGTGGTAAGACGCTCGCATGGCTGTTTTTATGTTTCCAGGGATATAGACATCAATTAAAACTCTTCATAGGATCTGATCCGTCGTTATTAAAGGCATTAATACCGGCACGCCCCTCAGATTAGGGGCTGCTCACCGGGCGATGGAGGAAAGCAGGGAACATTGTCTGCATGCAGCCCCTTTCTGCTCAGCTCCCACAGGAATCTCTCCTGGAGGACAATCAGCACAGGCTGTCCAGGGCTGCACTGAGCTGGCTGGGGGTAGCACAGGGCAGAGGCATCCCATGTACCCTCCCACAGCACCACACCACCTTGAGTGACAAATACAGCTCTGCCACTGAGCCCCTCCCTGGCTGGAGGTGTCTGAGCTGCCCCGGGGCATGGCCAGAGAGGATGCAGCCAAGGGGTGCTTGGTGATGAGCATTCACTTAAGAAAAGGCAACCTTCAACAATGCAGGTAAAATGGGGAGGGAGAGTTGGAGCACCGAGAGAAAATGTGATTTTTCCACAGCAGCTCATAGAGAGTTTCCTCATCAAAGATGTCCAGGAGTTATCAAATGCAAGAAACATCTCTTAACCATGGGGAAACTGAGGCTGCATAGAGGATATTGTTAAATATGCCAAAGCTGGTACCTAACTGAAGGAAGAAATGGGCACTGTAGAGGTCAGCCTTTGAAAAAATGTCAGTGTCATCCCCCAGTGTTTCACTTGCTGAGGCAAACCAGAAGGTCTGAATTACATCTTCCTGCAGTTCTGTCCAGACCCATGTGTGTCCAGCTTTTCTCATTCAACACAGCCCAAAGCAATTCCTGCTGGAGCTGGAAACATTCCAGCATAACCTTCTCACTGTGCCTCCCATGGGGGGAAATCTGGATTTGCAGTGAACAGTTTCAGAGGCAGGATCTTTCCCTTTTCCTCCAATATCTCCACTATTCAGAATCTGTGTTCCCTCCCTTTTGACACTTTTATGATGCAGCCAAAGACCCCTTTGGTGATGATGCCCTCCACAGTGCTGTTGGAATATATATATATATATATATAACCACAGAACTCTCTGTGTTAGGATATCTTCCCTCCATGTGGATTTCCAAGTCTTCATTCAGTAAAGAAAGAAGGTATAGGAAATCCTGCTTAGTGCATGGTGGCTTACAGGCTACTGCTCTCTATGTTGGATTTACATTATTTAACTTCTTTTAATCTCCTTCTCTTCTTATCCTCATTTCCTTTCCATCCTTGCCCATCAGGAAGAGAAAACTGATCCTTCTGCTTGTCACCTCCTGTAACAAAAGACAGTCAATGCTCAGGTCATGGCCACAGAATACCTCCTGGTCTCTCCCACTCACACCAGTTATCTTCCTTCTGCCTTCCAGAGGGCCAGGCAAAAATGGCCAAGAGATGAGGAAGAAAGGTGGGGACAATATCTTGGGAGACAAGTGACCAAAAGTGACAATCCCTGCACGCAGGTGCCAAAGCTTTGAGATACACCAGGGCTCAGCAACACTGTGGACTCTTGGGTGGGATGGCTTTTCTTTCACCCTGTCCAGGCATGGGAGGCTGCCAGTGCACCAGGCACTTCCTTAATGGCTCACCAAGCACGATAAAGATGGGAAAATCTGCCTGGAGTATTGCTTCCCCCAGTTTTGCCCTGGGATGGGAAGGGTGTCAGTGGGAGGAAAAGCTCCCTCTCCCATCCAAAAGAAACTCAGGCAATTGCCTACTTGCCTACTCAGGTACCTTGGCACATCCCAGTCCAGCCAGCCCCTGCCCCACCAGTTTGTGCTGTGGGCCTGCAGTTGAGAAGAAATTAAAATCACCCCCCCAACACAAGAGGCAGCAGGGGAGCAAGGTGTGTGTGCATCCTCCATTTTGGTGTCTCTTTTTAAGCACTGGCTTTCCATTGCCCCAGGGGAGCTGAGGGGAAGCGTGTGTCTCTCAGGCACACAGCAGCCCTGACTGGGTAACGGTGCAGAACGTAAAGTGTTGTCTATTAGGTAGGAGACTGGTTAATACAAAGAGTTGTTGGTAATAACAATGTCCTTTCAGCAGTGACAGAGACAAAGTACCTGCATGTGGCGTGTACCACTGCGTGCAGCGACTGATGGTCACAGGGAAGCTTTGGAGATCATTTGAATTTCACATCCAGGGAGAGTCGGCCTATCATTAAAAAACCCTAATTTCAGTGTCAGGTGGAGTTCCAGGTAATCGATCATGGTGTCAGCTGGCACAGGCTCTCCCTGCCTCCTTGCCTTGCCTCCCAAGTCAGCCTCGGTTTTTTCCAATTAAACTTGTTGCTGGGATGCAGAGGGAAGCGCAGGA
The DNA here is from genome assembly GCA_013398615.1 of Brachypodius melanocephalos. Classification (NCBI taxonomy): domain Eukaryota; kingdom Metazoa; phylum Chordata; class Aves; order Passeriformes; family Pycnonotidae; genus Brachypodius; species Brachypodius melanocephalos. The sequence goes on along the minus strand of VZSR01003794.1, from coordinate 6,966,835 downwards.
GCACAGGAAAGGCAGACCACGCATCCCCCCTCATTACTGGTGAGGTGGGGGCTGATGGGGCCAGGAAGGTGGGGCTGAGGCTGGTGTGGAATGACTACAGCTGGGGGTAAGGAAAGGGGATGCTCAGATCTTTGCTGCAGCAAGGTGCAGAAGGGAGGGAATCTCAAAATATCGCTGCATCTTGAGGAAGGCATTGCCTGAGACCCCCCCACACATACAGATGCTGCCAAGCCCCTACAGCCTCCAACATCATCTCTGCCCCCATCAGTCTTTAAACCACTTGAGCCCCTGTGGGTCTCATCCTGCACTCACTGCTCTTGGCCTCTTCATCTCACACATTTCCTCCCCACGCAGGCATCTCTGGCATCTCCAGCCCCTCTCAGCCATCACCAGACAGCTCTCCAGGGTCCACCCCTTGCTCTCCTGAGTCAGATTCTCTTTAATGGATAGCATAAGGATCCAGGCTGCTCTCTGCAGCATCAGTTACCAGGGCAACACTTTTGGCAAGAGAATTTTTTGGTTACAAAACAACCTTCCTCTTCCCCCAAAGGTCAAATCTGCATGAAGAATTGCCATCAGTAGAAATGTACTCTGTTTTCCATCATATTTAACCCCAGTTTTAAAACTCCTATCTGTAACCAAAGTTGACTGAAGAGGCTTCATACAGGGGGAGAAAAATAGTTCTAAAATAATGCCAATAGAACCATGCTTTAGAAAGCTGAAGGAATTTACTGGAAAAAGAGCTTTTAATTTCTACACACATTCTTCAGGAAATCCCACTGCAACCCTACTATACAGAAATTATATTGAAACTGAAACACTTCTACAACATTTTCTCAATGCTTGCACTAGTTCTGCTTGCATCTGTGACTGTTGTGTAGCTAAGGTTTAGGTGCAGCAATAGAGTCACTATTTATTGCTGCTTTTACCTACAGATCTGGAATATCAGCCCCAACCAAGATCAAAACTCTGTCCCATACACCTAGTGAAAGATAGCCATTAAATCAAAATAGCTGAAAACCAACAGGGCCAGGCTTATCCTCCTAATTGAGAGGCAGAGCATGGACTCACATGGAGAATTAGATGTGGTGTTGTATGCAGGACTGAGGTGCATCACCCCAACAGGATGGTTCAGAAGAAAGGGGCTATAATAGGTTAAGAGATGAGGAACACGGGATTTGGGGCACAATTGCCCTGATGGACTTCCTGTGTCCTTGCTTTCATGCTCAAGTGATTTCTAAAGCCACAACAAAGCAGAGGGAGGTGGCTCTGAAGGTCAGTGTGGGGTGAGCCACGTCTCATGGCCAGAGATCGGCAGGGACCAGCTGAATGGGTCATTCAGGGTTGACCACTGGTGTTTGCAGTGTGAGTTGGAGGGACAGCATAACTTGACCTTGACTGTGGGTACAGGAAGAACTGAAGAGCAAGCCTTGAGGAAGTCATACAGGCAATCAGGGAAATTGTCTGTTTTTGTCGTGTGAGGACATTGCCCATCTTTGCCCAGCCTCCTCTGACTTGTCTGGGCATCCACATGAGAAGGAAAGGTCAAATAGGTCTAACTTCAGCATTGCAGAAATGAGATCTTCTTTTCCAAGAGAGAAACTGGGCAGCAGGAAAGACACTGCTGTAACGCTTAACCATAAAGCTGGGCAGGGAGCCCAAACACAGAAAGTTGAGGTTAACACCATTCACTGTTGGAACAAAGGTCATTGTGGATCGGGAACATTGAGCCAAGACTGGAAATCTCTCATGCGTAGCAGATTTGCCATCCCATTTATGCCAGTGCTGCAGAGGGACAGGGCACCCAGGGCTGGAGGAGAGTTTGCTAAGCTGCAGCTGCATCCTGGACAAGAACCCAGGGAAGAGCCTTTCCTTTCATCTTCCTGACAGAGATAGCTGGGCACAGGGCCACATGTGAGCAGCAGAGACCTTCTTGATGCTCTTCATAGCTGGACAGGTGGACAGGGACCTGGACAGACACCAGGCCTGCCAGGACTTGGGACCACTCTTGATCTCAAGGGGTATTGATCAGGAACAGGTCTCCTGCAGCTGACAATTTTGCCTAGATGGTGACAGTGGCTGCAGTGACCATGTTGAGACACTTCTAAATTCTCAGCCTGGTTATCTGGATGCTATTTATAACTCTATTGGTTGCAGAAGGCCTTCAGTGTTGAGTCTGGGCTCACTGCGCTGGATCCCTGGTAATTGTACCACACAAAATGTGAACACAAAGACTACTGTTCATTTGTGCAGAAATCTAAGACAAAGAGACATGAGAAAAAGCACAGCCTGGTTCCTGTCTGTAAGGTATATTAGTCACTTTTTGCCACTTCTGACTGTGCTGATCTGCAGTTGGAGAAGTGAGTTTCTCATCTGCTGTGGGGTAGAGGGAGCCCTGGCCTGAACTTGGCCAGGTAAGCGTGACAGTGCCAGGCCTGCTCCTCTGTGAGATTTGATCCTGGCTTGTCAGAACAATTGGCAGCTGCTGCAGCTCCACAGGGGTCTGGAGCCACTTGGATCCCACATGATGCCCAGAGGAGAGGAGAAACCAATTGCCTTTGCTTCAAGGACACGAAGCAAAGCATAAAGAAACTATGTGCAAATTGAATGGGAGGCATTAGGATACATCTTTGGACAGAGCACAGGTTTCATCAGCAGTCATAGTGACTAAGACTGATACATCTGATTTCTCCCTCTCCATCTCCCTCCACCCCTCAGGTATCTCTACTGGCTGTCAGCTGAAGGGGAAGAACCATCCCCAGTCCCTCAGAGAAGAGCTGGTAGTGGCCATGGCTTGTTGAGGTTACACCTGCAATGCAGGTCTCTGAAGGATACACCTCAGTGTCTGGGCTGAGGCACCTGGTTTTGTGTCCTCAGTGGAGGGTGGGCTCAGAGCTGTGGCACTGCTGTGTTCCCCAGCCAGGTACACACTGAGGTATGAAACCCCACTCATCTCCCCACTCCTGCATGGATTCCTGAGATCGCACAGAGAGGCAAACTAGGCTCAAGGATTGGGGACTGGAAGGGGGACATATGCTCAGATGGTGATTCTCTGTGGGATCTGAACTGAAGCACCTCATCTTTGAGCTTTGGCTCCCTCCATCTCCACAAGGTATATGGCCCACCAATTTAATTTGCCCCGATGATCTCCTTGGCACTGGGAATGGCTGTCCCTCCCTGTAGCATTGCACAACATCCCAGTTTAGCCCATTTGCTCTGTCAGGAGCTACTGCAGTGGGAACAGCAAAGCTGGAGTGTGTAATAATGCATAATGGGAGAAGGTGAGGCCAGAGCTGACATTCTCAACTCCTAAACTTATGGTAACAGTGACAAATCTCTCATCATTTGTTCCTCCCTTGCCTGGCACTTTTGCTTCTCTTTAAACAGAGTTTATCATGGTGCAATGGGCTTTTCTCCAAGTTAATGTCTGTCAGCTCCAATTTGTTCAAATGACCTTCGTAGGCTCAGGGGAATTTTAAAAATAAATAAAGAAGGGCTTGCTGGAGTGCTTAGGGAGGGCTTCACCTGACAGCCAATGATAGAGACACCTCAGAGCCTGCAAGCATCACATTGTCCCAGGACCATGCCAGGGGAAACGGGCTGATTAGGGAAAAGAGTTCTGAGCTCCAGGGATGTCTGCATTTTGGAAGAGAGGACAGAGTCGAGCCAGAGACACAGGGCTGCTGCCGGTGGGGAAGGGACCCATGCAGCACCCTCTGAGTCCCCAAAGCAGGGACTTCATTGGGGTGTGGGTCCAGACCACAGATCCCAAAGAACCCACAAAAGGTACAGTACTCTTTGCTTCTCTCCCAGAAAAACCTTCTCCAATAGCCTCTTTTAAGCTCTCACACTTGAATGCAAAAATTAGGTCCCCTTATCTGGGTTGGTTAGGCTGAGGCTGATCCTGGGGAATGACCAACTTCATGCTCTGCCTTTACATGGAGTTGGATACAATCCTCTGTTTCAGCTTTGCCTTCTGGAAAGGCTAAGGCCATTTTGCCAGAATTTACCTCAGCCAGAGTTGGCAAGCTAGGTGGTACTGTGCATGGATTTGAGCGTTCAGGAACAGTGAGAGGGGAAAAAAATCAGCAGTTCACTTGAAAAAGTCTACAGACCTAAGAGAACAGGGAAGGAAACAGTGAGAAGGTCAGCAAAATAGTCTAAAACAAATCTGGCTCCAGTTAGTGTGGGCAGACTTTGCAGGGTTATCCAACCTTCCCGAGCCAGCAAGGAGTACATCAAAATCTGTTTGGCCAAAACTTGAGAGGATGGGAACTCTGGAAGCATTTCACAGGGATGCCCCAACTGGAGCTGGACTGAAATTGCAGCAGGAGTCCCAGAAGACAGAGTTAAATCTGCTCCCACTGGCTTTGTCATTAGCAGTGCTGGTGGTGTGGCATTAGCCAGAAGTCCTGTGCATACCCAGGCTCACAGACAGCTGCATGGTATAGTCATGACCCAAAAGTCCTGCTCAAAGTCCTTGAAGGCACACAACAGCCATCCCTGGCTCAGCAAGAGGAACTTGGAAGTTTGGTTTTTATTCCTGGCTCTGGCATTGTCACAGTATGGAAACTCGGGCAAAATCAACATGCATTTCTTTGTTTTCTCCCAATGCATTTGTACAGTGCTCAGCACAACTAGGGTCCTTGTTCTCAGTGGTGCTAGGAAGCAAATGGCAACAACAACAACAACAACAACAACAACAACAACAACAACAACAACAACAACAACAACAACAATAATAATAATAATAATAGTGATATCAGTGGTGATAATATAGGCTGAGCTGTTGGTATTCTTCATCTAACAGTTCTATACCCAATACCTGGGAAGAAAAAGGAAGTAGACGTTCAGAGTATCACAACATAAGAACAAGCAGAGTCAACTGAGATTTAAATCAATGAGACCTGCATTTTCTTCCAATCCTTCTGCACATCTGAACCCTTTCCCATCCTGTGCTGGCAGTGCCTACAGCAGCTCTCCCCACCCAATTCTCACTGTTTTCAGTTCCTGGCCCTTTCCTGTGTTGCTGTGTAGGCTGTAAAGCAGGCTGCAGGAACCAGGAGGCCATCAAGAACTACTGAACATCCATCAGTTGACATTTGAGCATGAACAAAGCATATGATGCATAAAGATCCATTTGGCACAGTAAATATTACTCCATGAAGCTGAGTTCAATGACAATCAAGGCTTAGAATTAGCACTCTGCCTTCTGGAATGGCACAAAAATCCAGGTCCTTGCAAACTGTCCTCCAACCCAGTCTTCCCTCCAGACCCTCCCTGAATCAAAAGAGTTGTGCACAACCCTAAGGATTATGGCTCCAGTGGAGAGAAGGAGGCTCCAGCCCAAATCTATAGCTCAGTGTTCACAAGGATTTTGGGGGGGATTCTTTTGTTTTAGGTAGGTCCGTCAGAATACAAAATGGTATTATTTCCTTCTTCATTGTCCTTAAGCTTGAAAGCTTATGGCAAGGAACACTGATCAGCTATTTCACACATACACTGAAACATCCACAACCCTAGGAGGGAGGCAAATAGTGGTATATATTTTTGGAGCCAGGAACAGGGCAATGGGAGTGGGCTTCAGCACTTTGTGTTCAGATCCTCCTGATCTGAGATAAGAACCATAAACTGGGCCAGAATGAGATACTTATTGCTGTAGTGTCTTGCTCATCCAGGCAGAGGAGATGCCAGAGATGCCTGGTCTGCTCCACCAGCAAGGTCCTGGTGTCAAACCAGCCCCATGACAAGGCCCATCCTCCCAGGGCAGTCTGGATCAGTGGCACTTCTCCTGCCATGTGACAACTCCACACCTGGGACCAAGCACAACCAGAGCAAAGAGACTTGGGGGCTCAGTAATCTTCTCTCTCACACGAATATGTTGGCTTAACGGCTGGACTGTACAGCTTGTGTGGCAGCACAGGATTTTTACTTAGTACATTCCTGCCTTGCCAGAATTGCATCTTTAGGACCCCAAACTGAGTATGCTTGGAATGACAGCACATCACAGAATCATGGAACCATATAGGTGGGAAATACCTTTAAGATCACTGAGTCCAATGTTAAACCTAACACTGCCAAGTCCACTGCCAAACCATGTTCTAATTACAAATATGCAAGTATAATTAATGTCTGCTGCTCTCTGTTTGCAATCCTAGATGCATTTTTGAGGTGTAAATGAAAGACTGATTTTAGTGTCAGACATTCCAAGGTTGTTAACATGACTATTAAAGGATTTGTAGATGAGTCCTTGGAATGAAGTTTTGATACTATCCACTTTCTCAATGGAGAAAAAAAAGGTGGGAGGGGGGAAGAAAAAGGAAAAAAAGTATTGCCCTGCTGAGTTGTTAAAGAGGCAATTGAACATAAAAACACACAGTGATGTCTGCCCTGAGTCTGCAGACAGCCTGGACTATAGCTGAGAGAGGCAGGAGCTGCCTACACCCATCTCAGTATGTCAGTTCTGAAACCTAATGCTGACACTTTAGAAAGAACTACTCAAATGGCTTTCCTATCTGCAAATTTTTGCAGATGCCTGCAACTCTCTTAATTAGCCCCCAGTCCCAGGTCGTTTTCTGCTTCTCTCAAGAAGGCAAAATATTCAACTGTCTTTTCTTCAATAGCCAAACCAATCTGTATCTTTCATGTCACAGACATTTATGTTGCATTCAGAATGAGGCACCATCTCTAAGTGTAGGAATGGCACAGAATAAAGACCTTACCATCAATTTCCATAAGTTTAGGAATCTTGGAATGATTCTATCATTTATGATTCTCCTCAGTTCATCTCTCCTGGTACATAGATCATGCTGCAGTCCTGCCTGTGTGGCTCCTTTTCCTCAGTAGCAGGGATCACACCATTGTGCAGTTCATCTCAAACTCAGTACTGAAGCTGTTTGATCAGGAATGAAAGCTGTGGTCTCACCAAGGGGAGGCACTGCAGACTGGAGACAAGGAGGAAAGATTACTGGACATGTTCTGGTGAGCTTTGGAGTGGCTTTTAGCTTTCAAATGCTAGGACTTATAATGGGTTTGATTGGGGAAGTGTGTTTTGTTTGGTTTTGGTTGTTTGGGGGTTTTTTTAACTATTAAGAACACAGTTTAAAGCCAGAAGGATTGCAAAAGTTGTTGTGTGTCTTGTCACATTCCCAGGTTCCCTCTTTTTCTGGTGTTCTGGTAGCAAAAATGAAATAAGATCAACCTGAACCTGAAAAAACCCCTTCATGAGTGTGCTTACTGCCCTCAGTCTGATGAGGCACGTCCATCTTCATTCCCACCTTTCTTAAGTACCACATCCAACCCTATGCGTCACTGGTTCACCCCCTCTGCCTCCGTCCCATACAAATCCATCTGAATGGCCATTCCCACCCACATTTGTTCATCCATCCATCTTAGCCTAGCTGTCTGTCTGTCTGTCTGTCTGTGAGAAGTGACCTTTCTTTAATCAGCACAGCAAAGATAGCAGCAAAATTCTCGAGTCATAGAGAGCTCACTAGCTACGAGAAGGTGCTCCTCTCCCAGGCAGCAGCTGGTGGGACATTTATGTTGACCCACAGTCCTCCTGTTTGAAGGGGACAGCCCTGCAATGATGAGAAAGGGGCCAGCAGACACCCCACAGCGTGGCTAGGAGCACATAGCAAGATAAACCTCTGTGCCAAGGGTTTTCTCCCTTTGTGCTTGCTTCTGGGGAGCCTATCTGGCGGAGCAAAGTCCACTGCCCTCCCTCTTGTCACCCTTCCTTTCCCCACCAGCAGCCCCCAGCCCGACAGAGAGACCAGGCTGGATGGAGAGCCTTTCTCTCCAGCGTGCCGCACTATGACAGATGATTGACTCGAAACAATATCTAAGGCGATCAGGATAAAGTACCGACCATTTCAAGGCTCAGCAGAATTCAAATTCTAATTAGACTTCTCACCACATTCCAAATAAAAATTGTTCCCCTGATATCCTTTTTGCCTATCAGGTGTCTCTCCCTGATCGCTGGAACAAAACGCATAAAGAAAGTGATTAAAGCCATAACAAAGGCATAAAATTGAAATTATCGCTGGTATCACATCTGGGAGCAGAGTGTGTCACCACACTGCCCCCCTCCCCTCGAAGCGCTCCCTCCCCAAATAGACACACACACATCCCCCCATAGTTCTTGCCTCAAATGGGAGTGATAGGCTGGGGGACAGGGGGTGGAGGGGGATGAGAGAAGGTCTTGTTCCAGGTTAGAAGTCATCCATTCCCATGGTATGGAAAAGCATCTCAGCCCACACCCCCCGGACCCACTGCCTCCAGCCTAAGGCTGTGCTGGAGTAGCAGTGGGTGTAAATTGCTTCACAGTCTCTGGTGCTGCTTTACATCAGCTGAGGATGTAGCCCATATCATCTGCAAACGCAACACATGCAGGCGCCTGAAGCGTACACACCCAGGGAGAGGAAAACCCATAAACACAGAGGCCTGCTCACTGCCAGGCACTCTCTAATGAAGGCACAGACAAACCCTTCTCTGGGGCATACAGCCCCTGCACATGTACACACACGTGCACACACTCACGCTCAGAGCCAAGCCTCCAGTGCGCTACACACACACCCCAAAAGATTTCTTGTGCCCGCTGTGGTACAGCCAGAAACCCCACAGAGTGTGAGCCTGTTACCTCCTCACTGCACACACAGAGGGTTATAAATCAACATACTATCAGAGCCCCTACATGTTCCCCCAAACATGTATAAACATACATATAGACTCTAATCCTGAGCACAGCGATCCACAAAACCTGAATATTGCACACTCTAATTCCTACTCCATGTGCCCCCCAAGCACTTGCAGCCCTGGAACATGTGTGTAGGAAGGTTACATATAATCCTTATACAGCTTATTGCCATTTTATTTTTTTAACAATTGCATCCATTTGCAATGTATCTATATATTCATAATGGAAATTCACACACAGGTGTGAATATATATCCATAAAAAAAAAAAAGAAGATGTATCAGTACTGCACAACGTCTCATGGTCCCCAACACATGAGCTCACACACACAGAGGCATGTGCACCTCCAGGCACACTCATTCTCAGTGCAGAGGTCACTCTGCCAGCACAACCCTCAGCAGTCCAGATGTGAGCTTTTTCAGACAGAATAAAAACACACGTGCCCTGTTAGGCAGGGAGGGGACAGCCTCCTTTAGCAGGGATGCAGTGCTGTAGGCTCAAACAGCCCCTGTCCTGATCTACATGAGCTTGGGGGAGCAGAATGTCCCTCAGCCAGGCACCCAGGTCTGCTGGGGGGACATTTATGGCAGCAGGTGCCAGGCTGCAGTGGTGGACACCCAGTGCCAGGGCTGCCTTTTCCTCCTCCTGGATTTTTGCCCTGCCTCGGCTCAGCTCAGGATGCCCTCAGGAATGGCCCATTTCATTTTTCAGCTGCATGAGGGGCCACTCCAGAAGAGAGTTAAAAAGAGAGAGAGTGAGGGAGAAAAAGAAAGGGACTAAAGCGATATAAAATTAAAAGGTAAAAAGCAGGAACGCAAATGGGAGAGAGCTCTTTCAGCTTTCACATTATTAATGACTCTTCAAAAAATCGGCGAGTTTTCCAATCTTCTCCGAGAAGCGCTTGAAGGAGCTCACAGATGAAACTGACCTTCAAAATGTTCTTTGGTCTTTAGTTAAGAAATTCGCTCGCCATTATGGCATCATTAGGGAAACAAGGATAAAATTACTCCATGGTTAATGACCTATAGTATCTCCCCACCAAAATTTGTTTCAGATCTAATAAAACTGTGCTTAACACACTCGGATGAGTTATGAGGACTGTTCTGCAGGGTATTAAAATGTGGAAAATAGATTTTCCGAAGCTGGGGGGACTGGACTTTTCGAATCAGATAGCAGAATGGAATTTTCTGGGCAATAAATTCTTCCATGTCTCAATTTCATCTCGCTCTCGCTCTCTCTCCCTCTCCCTCTCCCTCTCCCTCTCCCTCTCTCTCTCTCTCTCATGCTCTCTCCCTGAAATGCTAAAGCAACATGGAAATCTTTAAAGTGCAGAAGCTTATATAAACTTTACCCCCAAAACCCCAAAATAGGGTCCCATCCTTTAACGCTTTCTTTTTGTCTTGCACCTGAGAAGGCGGCACAATCCCTGGTCAGGAGCGGTTTGGTACCATTCACAGAGCCACTTCAGCTGCGAGGCATTTTAGTGTTGCAGCGCTGCAGTTTGGACTTTGCACGAGTCCAGGGGGCTGCCAGCATCCCTGCAAGGGTGCTGGTGTGCCAGCAGGGAACAAGAGCGGGATGGAGACCATGCAGGGCTGCCCAGGGCTGCACGGGGGATCCCTCCCCACTGCCCCACACGCCAACCTGAGGCATCGGTGGGAGCACGCAGGGACCACTGCTGGATGCATCATTGCTGGGGCACCCATATCTCACTGAGGAGACACCAGCAGCACCCATGGGGGGCACATCTGGGGCGCTTGCACACGCGTGTTGGCCCCAAGGTGACGCGCAGGTGCGCGCTGGCGTGGCAGCTGGCAAACGCATCCTCGCCGGAGCCAGCAGCCCCGCTGCCATCGGCACCTGCGGGCAGGTCACCGGAGCCCACGGACGGCAGCTCGGGGCAGAGCGGGGCCCGTCTCATCTGTCGTTGCCTGAAGCAGGAGCCAGGGACTCCAATGGTGCTTTTAGGTTAGTGAGGGCTAGTTACTGCCGCTGAGAGAGGTGGCTTGCGAGGTAATGGCATTTTGCTCTCTTTAAACTTTAATCTTTCCTATTAATTCCCTGCAACTGGAGAATGTATGAGAGTTAATGTTCCATGAACGTGTTTCTCAGCCGACAGTCTCTTCGAGCTAATTACCTTCAGGTGCTAAATGGAGGGAAATTGCAATCCATTTGGATGTGAAAAAATTTCGCCTTTCCAATCCCCTGTGCAACATTCTTTTTCCTGAGTGTTGCAGAAAGAATGCACTTGGCTTCTTTCTTTTTTTTAATGTTTTCCTCCCCTCCCTACCCTCACCCTCCTCCCTCCTTCCCCAAAACCCCCATCCTCACCAAGAATCTGTCTTCCCTCAAAGACCTTGGGCTCTCCAGGAGACTCCATGGCAGGCTTAGCAAAGAGGAGCCTCGTCCTCAACACAATCAAATGGGACAGCACACCAGTCAGGAAGAAGGGGGAAAGTAGGCATATCCATTAAACCCAAACACATGGTGAAAACATGGAGGGCCAAGTGAGGAAGACAGCAAGAGACTTCCTTTGGAGGTCTGAAGTTAAAGTGTATTTACACGCTTAATAACACGCTTATTACAGCCATTTCCCAGTTGTTGAGTTTTGAATACAGAGATAATAGAATTTTACAAGCTACATAAAGCCATTATGCTTTTGGATCTGGGACTGGGGAGGGAGTTCGGTAGAACCCATGGAGAAAAGAAAAGTGAAGGAAATCAAATCCAAATCCAGACTGGGCCTGGAAGTCAGTGTCTTCATATAGGCTGATAGAGCCAGTCAAAGTACATGTGAACAGGCATAACTGGAGGTTTTGGATGAACATCTCTCCTATCTGGAAATCCCATTCCCTCATGACCCACAGATGACCACTGGAGATGATGGACATCTCAAATAGAAGCCCCTGGCAGTAAGAGGTTTGCTGTTACCCATTCAGCCATGGCAAGTGGTGCCAGATATTCACCAGACAAAAAAACCCCAGTGAGAATAGCTGCACTAAACTCAGAGGGTTCTGTGCCATGACTGCCACCAGTAGGTTTTGATCTAATCTGTCCTTGGTATTTATGATAGACTTACTGCAGCATTATCTAAAAGGCTTCATGCAACCTTGCCTCAGAGTCAACCATGGCAATTATCAGGAGCAGAAGTCTCTTCCACAATAACGTAAATATGCTCCAACTGGGAATGGTGTCACTTGAGAAAAATCCTTGGAGCTTTGCTGAACCAGCAAGATGTTCTTGCAAGATCATTCAAATGCCCCGTTTTTATGGCTCTCCTCATAGTCCAGATGCCACTGAGAGATAAAGCTAAACCTGCACTTTGTCAGTAGACTGAAATTGAAAACATTTATCAATCTCTGTAGACTAAAACACTTGCTGAATTCTCCTAGCATCATTTCAGCCATTAGTGACTGAAGGTGCAGATAGTTTGCTATTCATCCCACTGGTTCTCTGCAGAGACGTTCACTTTGACGTGGGTGTTGGGGAGCTTGTCTATAGACTCCATCCAAGAAAAGCCCTTCAAAGATGTTCTGTTTCTGGACTCTTGCTCAGTCTGAATTACCAGCATTGACCAACTCCCCTAGATAGTGTTTTAAAACACCTTTACTGAAGTAATAAGAACAATAAGGCAATATCAGGTCCAAAGCTTCCAAAGCATGACAACATTCCAGCACACTGGGAGAACTTGCTTGGAGCTTGGCTCTGATAAAGATCACCAGGGTAGCGTGTGAGGAGGCAGACTAGGAGGGGAACTTACATCACTGCAAAGATTTTCCAGAGTATCCTGGCCACTGTCCATGTCTGTATCCTCTCTGAAGTGTTTGTCTGAGCCCTCTTACTGCAGAATATGAGCATCTCTTGTTCTCTCAAGTATTTCCACTGAGACTGTCTGCCATGTATGAAAGACTGACTGATTTTACCCAGGGCCACCTGAAAGGTGATCACAAAATAGAGTTGCACTACAGGTTTTCTGCACTTCTAAAGTATCCTTCCTGCCTGTCAGCCCAGTCACACAATGGTAGATTTCTGTCTTCTTCTGAACCTTTATGTTCAGCCACTCCTCCACACACCTATCACGCATCTATCCATCTGCCAGCCCCATGTACCTGTGCTCTAGTCAAGTCTGCTTCCCACTTTTGAACATCCAGCCCTTTGAATATCCAACCCTCAGCCTTTCTACATGGCTGCTCCATCCATTCTGCATTTAATGAGATTTGCAGAGGAAACCAAATAGGTTTATTTAAATTGGGATCTTTCCTAAAAGTGGGTCTTTCTCTGGTGAATTACTAATCCCTCAACACTCCATTGTTTCAGCTCCATGTTTGTTTTTTTTTTTTTTTCTTTTTTTAATTCTGTGAGGAAAAAGGTGAGTGTGGGACTTCACAGGGAGGCAAAAATTTCAATTTCAACTGTCACAACATAGTAAGGTTTTTATCATATTTTTCATGGCCGTGTCTAGGGTTTGTTGGTCAATATGGCTGAAAGGACTTAATTGGCCCCAACCAATGGTGTGTACTTGATGCTTCAGCCTCAATCAGAATTAAACCATTAGCTGAAGGAGAGGGTTTAAGCCAGCAGCCAGTCCAATCTGTTGCCTTATGCATGCACAGAAGCACACATTGTCATGAGCTACAATTTTTTTTTTTTAAATATATGTGCTTGGAATGCAGTGGAAATGGGCTACACAAAGACTTCTCCCTTCCACCCTGACTATCTCTTCACACAAAACTTCACTTTTCTACACCCAACCCCCTCATTCCACATTTGCTATGTTCTTGCCTTCTTTTCCCCACTTGCTCTCAAACTATGTTTTTCTCTACTTGTCCTCCCTTCCTTGTTCTCACCTTCAATTTCCCATTCTTTTTAAATATATATATATATATTAAAAACCTGGAATTAGAAATATTGAAAAACTATTTCATTATCAAAGTGGGGCTGATGAGAAGGCAGTAGAATTTTCCCCTGACTCACACTTGGTGCTGACTCTGTTGCAGAAAGTGCTGTCTTTTTTCATTGGTTGCTTGCTTTTTAACTTTTCTTTTTTTCTTTTAGTTATACTGCAATTAGTCTAAAATGGTGGGAGTTTGAAAAAGCAGAGCAATAGCAAATCTTTATTTTCCTTCCGTCATCCCTATTGTTCTCTGAAGCTAGAAAAAGCAACTTCAAATTATAAAGAAGGGAAGAACAAAATTAAACTTCAGACTGCACACACTATTCACTTGTTGATTAAAAGAACAAAACGAAGAAAGAGGACAATTAGCATGTTTGGGATGCAAAAACTCACATGTCTCTATGTATGTCAGTACAGAAAATGTGACAATGGATAACAGAAAGATTGCAGCTAGGAATTGATGTACATTACTAGTGATGGTTTAAATGCCATCTTTTAACTTCTTTAATCTGCTTTAAAACCCCTGTGGCTAAATCAGTATAAACCCTTCAGAGTGTAAGCACAGTCACACTGGTATCTGTGTACCTAATACCTGTGTAGCTTAATTTCATGCCTACAAGAGAATAAAGTTAAACTGTTAAAAAGCCTGTTTGCATCAGTGTAAATGCTAGAGGGAAATGTGCTGTGTTTACCCTGCTGCCACAATTAAAATTTCTTATACAGATAAAGCCAAAATGGGACTCCTGACCATTCACTGTTTCTCCCCCTTCCCTTTCTTATCCCTTCAGCCCCATTTGTGTCAGCCTTTTACTTCTCTCTAGAAATTCCCAGCAAACACGTTTGTGGGGAACCTTGGAACCCATGCTTAAATCTCTCACTATGGGACAGTTCTGTCTCCCTGTGGAGCCCCATGAGGATGGATGAGGTTGAGCCCAACCTCTCTGCAATGGCAAGCAGGGGCAAGGGGAGAATGGTGCATATCTCTGAGTAGCAATAGCACTCATTTTCCTTCCATCTCGGCTTTTTGCTTTGCTTTAAGATCAGGAATAAGCCTGAATTTTGTTGGGGAGGGAAAAAAAAAAAAGACATTAAAATTTAGCAAAGAGAAGAACAGATATTTGTGAGAAATTTACTATGTAGGAAAGAAGAACCAGGGAAGCTGAAACTGCAGGAAAACAGAGACTACTCTGGGGAATGTGTAATCCTCCATTTAAAAGCTGGACTGCTGGCTCATTCAGTCCCCACACTTGTCCCTCCTGGCTATTTCATTTACAAGCTTTTGGGTGCCGAAACTACCTGTACTGCTCCAACAGAAATCCTGGGAGGTTTTCACTTGGCTCTTTACAGCTGTCTGGGGCATGAAAAGGAAGCTGCACTTTAACTACATAGGGTAAAAAAAAAAAAAAAAAAAAAAAAAAAAGCAGCTGGACTCGAGGGAAGAAGGATTAAAAGGCTCTGCCAAAGTCTTCCTGTTAGACACTGGTACAATTGAGCCATCCTAACTGCCGTGTTCTATATCCTGCATGTGGAATAAGACAGTCATGGAGAGACAAAAACAATCTAATAGAATGACAGAAGTAAATAAACAGATTTCTATGCAGAAGGCTGCAACCTTTAATGATTTGCATTGAATGTGAAAGGCATCTAGCTCTTTGACGGTCTCCTCTTTCTCAAAAATAAATATAAATCCACCCAAGACATACCTTAGGTCTGGGCTTATGGGCAGCTGCCTAAAACCAGAACAGAAGCTTTCAGACCAAATTCATCACTGGACCAACTCCACTGACTTCAGGGTTGTTAAATTGCAGAGAGATCAGGCCTGAGGTTTTAATTGTAGTCACAAACCCAACAGCCGCCTGATGAGCAGAAAATAAGCTACTACCAGAACCATGCAGTCCTCTATCCCAAAGAAAGGAAAACATGCAGGAGCAAGAGCCTTAGCTGTACTGAGTCTAAGGCCATATCATTTGGAGGACTGGGTACCCAAACAGCCCAGATATCTTGTTCTTTTTGCAGCTGCACCAGGTATAAAGCACTGCAACATCCAGGATCAGCTCACCACCAAGTGATTTGCTCATTAATTTCATCCATAAATCATGTTCCTGCTTTTAAAATGGCAAGGACAATAAAATACACAGTAAAAGGTATAAAGGACACACACATCCATACGATGAGGGAAAATGTTTGCAAAGACAACATTCTACATATAAAATAAAGATAATTTCCCAAACTGTATAAAGGACATGTAACAGTCTCCTAGGCAGAGTAGCCAAGAAGGGATGATCAGTACAGTCATGCAAACTTCATGACCTCATGGACTCTAGAAGAGGTTGGCAAAATGCATTAAAGGACTACCTAAATCTCATCACTGAACTACAGTCACTTCTGGGGAAAAAATCAGCATCTTACTTACTAGTGGCACTCAGCAATTAAAATTCCTCATTAGGTACTCTACACTTAAGTAAGTCCTGTACTCCTAGCACATGCTTAAATCCTTAGCTGTTCAGGAATGGTAAAGTCCATGACTAATGAAATAAAAATAAAATTTACAAATGTTTAGTCCTTCTTTGGAAGACTGGAATTAAACATGCAGCTTGCAGTGTCTTTCAATATTTAAATACAAAAGAAACCAAAAACATCATCACTGAAGAAGTTTTAGCAGTGATAAGAATAGGTGTATTTGTTGTCTCCATGTTAGGATTTACAAAAGCTTTATAGTCATGAAAAATGGAGCTAAGCCTGATGAACAAAATAACAAAATTCTTATTATAATTTACAGGAACACACACACATAAACATGTATCTATCTGTGTATCTGTAATACACAGTGCCTGGTATATAAAAATTTTATTGCCAAATTGAATACCAAATAATAAGTTAAGCTGACAGAAACATAAAGATCTGCATTAGATGGCACCCAAAGGAAAGCAGAATTTCCAGTAGGAAATTGCTCGCTACCCCATTGTGATTTGGGGGGAATTCGTAGGATATGTGGCAATTGATGGAACATTTTTGAAAGTGTGGCTACATGTATCCTCAGGAGATCTGGGTCCTGATAAGGGATGTGGCCTTTCTATTTTCAGGGCATACATCCAAGTTGAAATCAGTTGCAAGTGCTGAGCACTGGGGCATTTCCTTCACTTCCTAAGAACTCAGCAGAGGAGAAAGTAGGTTTCTTGGTGGTTGGGGGGAGAGAAGAGAGACCACCAGGCTTTTCTAGGCATGCTGCTGCAGCGCTGCATTGTAGTGCAAGATCGGGACCAGAGAAAAGGAACATAAGGCAAAAACCAGCTGTGGTGAGGAGCAGGGCTGCAGAAGGCCTCCTCTGCACAGGTCCAGGGTGCCTGTGCTTGGCAGAGCATCCTTTGGCTTCAGGGCCAAGGCTGCCCTCCCCAAAGCACAGCAGCCCACACAGACATGGTCCAGGGGCTGCCCTCAGACTGCAGGACAAGGGGAATTACAGGGACTCAGCTGAGACCTGGATGTCTGGGGACACAAGTGGTTGAAAGCTATACTGGGAGGCAGCTTGGAGAACATCTCCACAGCATTTGAACGATTTGGATACAGCGGAGTCATATGGTAGATTACTCGCCTCAGTTCATGGGAGATGCCAGTCGACTGGGTGCTCACTTCCCTTGGCTTGTCACTTGTCTTTAGGTCATTTGGAGTGCAAAAAGTGTCTCCTGTGAGAGGCACCCCTCCTCCCTCAGCAGCCATGCAGGCTGGGGCAGCCCTTGGCAGTCTCTGCCAGTGGTGCTTCCTTGCCAGCTGGCAAGAGCAGCTGATGGGCAGAGGCAGCTGGAAAAGCAATCAGAGACAGGTGACACCACTACAGACACAAGGGACACCTTTTGCAGTGTCCCCCGTGGCCAGGAGAGGTGGGAAGCTGCTGCTTGGTTGGAGATGCCCAGCAGCCAGAGGAAACCCTGCAGACAGCAGCGTGCAAAAGACTGCAGGCATAAGCTCCATTGATAAATATAAGAGCCAGAATAAATCTGATTATGGAAAAATTACTGATTGGCCTCACCCGAAAAGATGGTCCTGGAATCTCTACTTGTGTAGAAAAGGCAGTGCTTTAGATTGTGCCCAAACCCAGGTTAATCTGGTCCTTCCATGGACAGAAATGTTCCATCATAAACTTTGTCTGCCATGTTACTTTGCATGGGTCCCACAAGCTCAGAGTGTTTTTGCTCAAGGACCTTCATTGCTCCTGCCCATTCCTGCTGTGTTTCCTACTGATCCTTGCAAAAGTACCTGCAGTGCAGTGCACCTGTGTCTGCAAAAAGAAATACACATCTCTGAATGAACAGGAACCCAGATATGAAGCTTCTCCTACATCAAAAAGGGAGGATCAAGTCCAATGAGCCTCATGTTAGTCTGGCCTGGACAAGATGCTGAGATTAGCCATGGAACTTGTACTGCCTCTCCATGTAAGTTTTGATGCCTCCCATATTGGGCTGCAAGCACTCATGAGGAAGGAACAGCACTTTATTAAAGGGCACAAGGAGAGATCCTGGGGGGGGGGAGGGTGGGGTGATGATTTGCACCATGAGCAATACAAGGCCCAGGTGCTCTACACCTTCAACATAAGCTGTTAAAAAATGGGCTTTTCTTTCATCCCAGAGGCCAGGAATTTAAAAAAAAAATAAATGTAGAAAACATCTTGTGCTTGTGCTGCCACCTCTGCTTGCAACAGACAGCTCAGGCTGTGGAGACATGGTGCTGAAGTGAGTGTGTGTGTGTGTGTGTGTGTGCGTGCATGTGCACGCCTCTTGGTGCGATTCCTCCTTCCTTGCCAAAACATCTCCTGCTGTTTATTTATTTATTTCTCTCTGATAACGGAGGGGATCGCGTTTCCGGAAGAGTGCCAGCAGATGATACGAACCCAGGACTGATACTGCCAGCAAACCCATGCCAGCCCTTTCTGCCGGAAAAATTTCATTTTTTCCAGAAGGAAGCCATGAGTGTGAAGCAGAATCCAAATCCGATTTCTCGGCATTTTTTGTTATCGCTCAGCAGCCCACCAGGTGGGGCAATGGAGGGAGCGCACTCAGCTGCAACTCAGTGCCTTAATCCAATTTACAGCTTCTCTTGGAGAGATAATTACAGCCCTGAAACCAGTTAGCACTGTACAAAGAGGCTCTCGAACCAAAGCCCCGATCCTGTCTTTCAAATATTCACCTAGAGTGTCAGGGATGCTTTGGAGAGGGAGGGGGGCACTTGAGCTAAACCACTATGTATGGAGAAGTATGTACACAACGCCCCTTCCCAGACACGTGTGCCTCACTTGTACACTCACACAGGTTTCCCAAAGACCCACAGGGGAGTTAGAGTGTGGGACTGCCAGCCCCTGATTCTCCAGCTCTAGACGCCTGGGCAGCAGGAAGCTGCAAAGCCTTCTCTTCTCTCCTCTTCTACGAGCAGATCAAGTAGGCAGGATGATGGGAAATCTGAGGTGTGGCAGAGGGGTAGAGAAAATGACCAACCCTTTCCCTAGTCATGGACACAGCAGCTCTCCCACTAAGGTCACTCCTGCAGCCACCTTGAGGAAGCCAAACCTGTTCAATTTTTCCCCAGTGATTTGTGGTTTAATACAAAGATGCAACGTCTCTTTGCAAAGACACCATAGGGTGCAGCATCTCACAAGCTGAGCAGGCCACCCCTGTAGGTGGTGAATTCCTTGCAGCTCACAGCAGCTGGGCCAGAATTTTGCACGACCTGTTATCCCTCTGTTTGGCCCTTGTGCAGCCACTCAGACATGTCCTTAAGCTGCAGGGCTGCAGAAGGATTCATAAGCAGTGATGAAAAGAAGGCTTGGGCACTCTGTAGGAGGGCAAAAAACATACAAAAGACATAGAGAGGCATTTATGCCCCATGTGGACCTCCAAAACCCATCGTTTTCAGCACCACAGCCCATTCTTATCACAAGACACAATGGCTGATGCCTCTGCTGTCACCATCACACCACTGCCTTGAGAAAGAAGACACCTGAGAACCTGAACAGTGGAAAAGTCTGTGCAAGTAGATACCTTTAAGATTTCTTGTTATATTACCACAGTGAGGTATGGGGACATGCAGACAGGTGGCATTTGGTGATGGACACATTGGACTCAACTTGCAAATTATCAAGAAGGAAGCCTGGGGCTTCAGTGGGTTTCCTCAAGCCACATTAAGTAACTTGTAAAATGTAAATTAACTTCCTCTGGCTTAACAATTTTGATATTCATCTCTCAAGTGTGATTCTGGAAGATCTTTCTTGCAGGTGATTTTCACTCTGATTGGTATAGTCAAGAGAGGAATCCAGCCTTTGAGATTTAAGTAGTAAAAAGGAATAGAAAAGACAAAAGTAGAGATTCTCGCTGGTAGGAATGCCAGCTGATGTAAGAGCAATTTGAGATCAAAACACACGTAAGAAATCCACTGGATATGTAGCCCCTTCCTGATGCCTTGGTTCATAGCAGAGGCCAAGTTCTTACCACCAGCTGACCAGTTGAAAGTTCTGTTCTGCAAATTCCTCCTTTAGGAAAATTTCCCAGAAAAGAATTAGCCAGTATAGCTGAGACTGCATTTGCTGCAGAGTACCAGCTCAGAGGCCAAAGTGGACTTTCCTTCCTTGCCTCATGCAGAACTGAAGGAGTCAGGCTGGCTGCCTGGCAGAACGTCTTCTTTCAACAGGCCAAAAAGGCCACAGCAGGTCTGCAGTTACAGAGCTTTCTCTGGTAAAAAAACCAACCTTGTTGTTGTTGTTGCTCAAGCTTTCAGTCATAAACAGAGTGTGCTTGGTTGGGATCCAGGTTCAAGCCCTCACTTTTCCACTCCTTTCCTCTGTGTCCTTGGCCAACTCTCTCCACTGAGCATCAGCAGCTGACAGAAGGCACTGTCTCTCTCTGGGTGTGCCTGGGCTGGCAGGCACACTCAGAACTGAGCTCTGAAGCATGGCAGTATGCAGGAGAGGTCGGAATTGGCTGGATTCAAGAGGCATGGCTTATTTGTTCATGCATATCCCAGGAAGAATGTGCCCAGACACAAAAAGCTGGCACAGGCTGAATTTCTCTCCTTGCAGGCTCTGCAGAAGAGCCCAACATGTCCCAATATGGGCTTGTATCTCAAGGGATTAACAATGGATGCAATTTTGATTGGAACCTCCTAGCTATTACCTGTACTCTAGGAGTCAAACACATGGAAGTTTGTCTCGTGCAGGAAAGGATGTGGCAGAAATCACATCTCAGAAAGAGACATTCCATTTAGAAAGTCTTTAGGCTCTGAAGCATTTGCAAACAAACCTTTTTCTTGTAACACAAGCCCATTGTAGGCCTCAAAATGAACATCTATCCTGTATCAGATACTCACACACTGCACAAGTTTATGAATTCCCCAGCTATCCTGTTAGGTACTCACTCTGGCAATAGTTGCAATGTGAGGGACCATAGATGTATTACACGAGAACAGTTGTTTTGATTTTCTAGCAGTGCATTAGGATCTAACCCTTCTGCACCTCTTTTGCATAATATTGTTCAGTAATATGAAACACAGAAGCCCTGCTTTGAACCATCATGTTCCGCCTTTGATCCAGGTCTTCTCAATCAATGCTCTAGCTGTGGTGCTTGGCTTTTCCATTGATTGCTCCCATGGCATTTCTGACCTGCTAGGAATGTGGCAAAAGGGCAGCTGCAGCTTTCCTTCCTAGTAAACCTAGGGCAAAGTGTGGTTCATCTGACACATACCCGCCGCAGGGATGACGCCCTTTGTGCACGTGATATCCATTTGCTTTTCATAGCACAGCACCATCAGAGTCTGTCATTCTCCAGGAGTGTAACAGGACTATCTTACACAGTTGATTTGCTTGTGTAGATACAGTAAAACATATGAAAATTCCTGTATTTATGAAGTAATTTCATCTGCCTCTCTAATACAGAGACTCTAACATGGGACACAACTGCCCCATTATCAAGCTTATGGTTCCTTGGGAGATCTGCAGAGAAATTAAGTATACTGGTCTCAGTAGCCAACTGAGTTGAAATCCATGGATCCCTTCACTTCCATCCATTTGGCATCTGGGACATTATATCTAACTGTGAGCAGTGGAGAGACCCTGACACTCAAAATCCCCATGCTGATTGTGCCAGGGCTAGAGACTCACCTGCAGGAAATCAAAGCAGTGGACCAATGCTGACCCATAGTAGAAAGCAAGAACACTTTGCTTCTTCACCCCCCACAGGCTCCACAGTGGATATCTGTACTCACTTCCTCTATCACAACACTAATTGCACCTCAAACTAGACTGTATTGGGAAAGCCCAGGAGACCTTCCAGTTCTACATCATACCAAGCCTTGAGAACAATTCTGATCAGTAATACCTTCTCCTCTGGAAGACAGACTATGGACTCTTCATCTCAGAGATATTTTCCAATAGACAGGCAAAATCCATAACCATTAAAGGAGTGCTGGTAAAATCATTAGTATAAAATATGCTTGGGCTTGGGGGTGTTTATTGTTTGGTTTGTTTTTTACATTGGTGGCTGGGTTATCTAATCACTGAAGAACCTGAGAATCTAAGAGGGGCAGGACATCTGTTAGGTGAAGAAACATGTATCCAGTGGCAACTGATCAGGAGGCTGGCTTTAATCATGACATTTTACAAACAACTGCATTTTTAAAATGGTGTCCTACACTAAACCAAATTCTAGACCTTGCTTATTTCAGAATTTCACGACTAGGCCAGCCGTCTTCTGTCAAAATTGTATGCCTGGATCCGTGTAGGCAAACTCAATGTTCTCTGCTGGAACTACACTGCCATTAAAAAGCACGAGAATACAGAACTAGAGATTATTGAAAAAGAACAGATGGGAATGAAAACAGGCACCTCTGGTCAACCTGGAGAGAGCACTGAATAGCATCAATTTGCGACATCATCTTGAAAGCTGTGGTTTATGCAGCCTCAAACTGAGTACCCAATTTTTTAGGGAAACCTAAAAGCCATCTTTTATATCTGTTTTGGCTTTGTCTAGACTCAGAGAGCAGCTGCAGATATAGACAGAAGAAAAGCTGAGTGTTTATCTGGAGTAAATAGGTGAGGATCCCCTGCTCCCAGCAGCCAAGTAAGACCTGGGAGGGAAGGAGAGTGTGACCCTCCCTCACACTTCTTTTGGTTGGTACAAACGGCAGCCTAAAGGCTGACAGGAATTTTCCCCCCTCTCTCATAGTGGTTGGAATTGGGAATATTCCATGGAGGCTGATGAAGCTGAGTAAGAGCACTGCAGCCAGAGCAGCCGCCAAGCAGCCATCGGGCAAGGCTATGTCAAGACGCAGGGACCTGGGCTAGCACCCAGGAGGTCCCTGTGGGTCCTGACCCCTATCACCACGTCCAGGCTTCTTCCTGTCTCTCTGGCAGCAGCACAGACCCCCAGGCCTGTTGCCACCGCCGAGCTGTGCGGCTGAAGGGGATGGCACATTGCAGCAATTTGCCAGGCTGCATGACAATTACTGACACAGATGCTCCTGTGTCAATATGGGCTCTTCTCTCCGTTCTGGTTACAGCAATGGGTGTGCCTGGCGGGGACTCCTCTCAGCACAGGCCAGTAGGATTATGGGGCTGGGAAGGGGCCATGACTGCCTGGGCTTGCAAGAGCAGAAGCAGACTCAGAGGTTGTCCCTGCTCCCTCCCCTCTTCCAGTCTTTTTTATCAGGATCTTCAGCTGCCTGCCATCCCCATGCTCTTCCCTCTGTCCTCTGCTACCCACACACTGTACCTTCCTCTCTGCAACATCCCTCCCTTGCTGCCTGTTTGGAGAAAAGGGGCACTGTCCAATTAATTTCTGTCAAAGGCTCTACATCCCTCATGCACCCTCCTCCTTTCAGTTTCTTCTTGTCTCATCCTGCCTCAATTGCTCCCCTTGTAAATGGTATATCAGTCATTACACGAGTGCCAAGAAATTACATCCTTCACAGACAGAAGAGAGGTGAGATGGGGCAGATTTTAGGAGGATCAGGGCAGGCATAAGGAATTACAGACAAACCCCTTGACCCTCTGAGCAGTTCTGAGAGCCATCTTCTCCTGCCAGCTTTTCAACCAGCATCAAAGTCTATGTGGTTTTGCCTGCCAAAGGCTGAAATGCAGTGAAAACACTCACATCCAGTATTCAAATGTCATCAAACTCTATCCAAACAGAAAAACTTCATCAAGGTGACATAAAGACCTCAGCCAGACACTGTAAACAATACACACTGCTATCCCCATGTGCTCCTGAATGCCTTGGATGATGCCAAGACCCCTGGGGATGTGGTGCAACTAGTTATCAGGTCTGTATGAACAAAAGGGTCTTTCCCTTGGCTGTAGCTTGAGCACCAGGTGGACAGACAAGCACTCCTGGGCCATTTGCTGCCCAGAGCTGCCTGACCTTGTCTCTGCAAAGAGACCCAGAGGAGCTGTGTCCAGGAGTGCCAAGCCTATGCCTCAAAGCTGCAGGCTAGCCAGTGCCTATCCCAAGTTTAGACATGGCAGTCAGTGCTGAAGGCTGAGACACAAAGCACTCTGCCAGACTCCTTCCAGCCCAGCCATGTGTTGCCCTCTGCCAGCTCAGCAATGGCAAATGGGCCTCCTGGAGAGGCACAGCTGACCTGGTGAGCTGCAAAAAGGTCATGTGTGTGACAGACCCACCAAAACAGTGTCTGCTAGCACACACTATGAAACGCCATGCCTTCCCCTCCAGAGAAGGCCACCACTGGCTTAACTCTAAGACAAAACCACCTCAGGATGTATCCTTAGTGTCTTCTGCCCTTTGAGGAGACCAGCAAAGGAGTCTGCTGCTCCTGTCAATGCTGCACAAAACTAAACAGGCCTCCCTCAGCCCCAAACCAGCTTCCTCCTGACCCTCCTCTGATGGAAAAAAAAAAAAAAAAAAAGTACTGCTCCTTTAA
Source organism: Brachypodius melanocephalos (assembly GCA_013398615.1). Lineage (NCBI taxonomy): Eukaryota > Metazoa > Chordata > Aves > Passeriformes > Pycnonotidae > Brachypodius > Brachypodius melanocephalos. The sequence continues at coordinate 6,942,327 of VZSR01003794.1, read as the reverse complement.
ATGTGGTGCATGTTAAAAAAAAATTGACAAGCTCCCTCACTCTCAAAAGAGTGAGAAATTTTCATTGATTGATTTCTTCATGGCTTCTTAAACAGATAATTAATTCACCGTGAACCTGCGGACACACCGTCGTGAGTCGTTAATATTGTAAATTCACATATACTTCAATAATCGCCTGACCCCCCCGTCACCCCGAAAAACAGATAGCTGTGCAGCAAGGAGGAGGGGAACGGAGGGGGAATCGATTTTCGAAGACATGAAGGGATCACCCAGCAAAGGGAAGCTATTGATTCTCTTTTATAAGACACTGCTATAATATTTATTCTTTTGTAAACAGAATTAACCCAGCATCATGGGTCATTCCTATCGAACAACTTTCCTCACATGTGCACAGCAATGCTGATTGTATCAGATGAGGTAGAAACATCCAAACCGTACCACCCACCCTGGCTCGCACCTCAGCATCTGCTCAGCTCCCTCCTGCCGGGTGCTGCCACCATGGCGCAAACCCAGCTGGCGCGGGGCTGGCCGCAGCCAGGCTCGGCTGTGCAGGTATGGGCAGCTCAGGGAGCAGCCGTGCTGTTCTCACCAAGTGCTGCTGGCATCGTGGTGGTCTCGGGCTGCCTCATGTTGGTGGGGAGCTGGCTGGGGGGCTCTTGCAGCTGGAGCCACAGACAGCGCCCATGGTGCATGGCTGAGCTGTGACTCACACCCGCTCAACAGCTGCTGATAGTGGAGAGGGAATTATGGCACAAAAAGGAACTTCTCTCCATCCCCTAACCTTCTCCCAGTCTGGAGAGGTTTCTATCCTGCCGACTCTCCATGGTCACCCATGAAACCCATCCAGCAGCAGATGGGGCAGCAATTGGTGTGAGGACTCTATCACATCCAAGCTCCTGTCTGCCCACCCTTGGCAGGGGATGCAAAGGACCCATGCGGGGCATCACATTCCAGAGCCCTGAGGCTCGGCAGCCCCCTGCACAGGGACAGCACAGGGACAAGGAGCAACAGGGCTTCCCCCGTTACAGAGGCATGAGCTGCTGCTTCTAAGGGGACAACTGCATTTCAACCATATGAAAGGTCATCCCTGAAGGAAGAAAGAGTCTTAATGGCAAAAGTGACAAGCAAAAGCCAAATGGAAGGCTTCTGGATCAAGCATCCCAAGGAAGAGCCAATGAGTTGTGATCCAGTCAGTGAAGGATCTGTAAATTTTGCTTGGAGCGGTTTTCCTTCCCCAATTTTATCTGCATAGACAGAGAATCAGTGTTCCCCATAAGAAACTATTCATACACATTCAAGTCTCTTGAACATCATCTCTGTGGGACATAAAAATGTGTTCTATGTAAATACAGACACAAATTTTTGCCTTGGGTACAAACATGCCAGAAGTCTAGAAAAGTCTGGGGGTTGCAACTGTGAAAACCTGGGCTGCCCATGAACTCCTGAACTGTCATCTTGTGACACGATGCAGTCCAAAGCAAAGACAGAAACCGTAACAACACAGGGCTCCCTTGCATTTGCCTCACAAATGTGAAACGGTTTTTCAGCAAGGCCTTCCCAAGAACTTCTGGCACGACAAGTATGATTCAGATTTCACAAAACCAAAAACACGTTTCACGAGCTAACCCCAGATCTACCCATCCCAGAGCCCGCGGGCCGAGGGGTTCCTGGGGGTTCCCCGGAGGAAGCCCGACCCGCGGGCCGAGTGGGGCTGTGGCCGCTCGGTGCCGGGCGGCAGCGGAGGGACGGCCCCGTGCCCGCTCCTGCAGCGGGGATCCGGACGTGCCGGGCCGCCGGCGCTCCGCCTGGTTTCCCCTCGCCTTCCTCCCGTCCCGGCCGGCGGCCAGGCCGGGAGAGAGCGAGCGCCGAGCTGTGCCCATGGGTTTAGAAGCGGCGGGGGGAGCAGCGGCCGGGGCCGGGCGGCGGGGCAGCGGAAGCCCTAATTAGAAGCGGGGCCGCGGGCAGGCAGGGCTCCATTCAGAGGGCGGACAAAGGGAGGGTCTGTGGAGCAGAACCGGCCGGCACTGAGGGGAGCGCGGGAGGGCCTGGCGGCGCCCTTTGCCCGCCGGAGCAGCGCCCCGGCCGGAGCGCCGCTGACCCGGCCGCCCGCAGCACCCGCGACCCGCACGGCCCAGGGGAGACCCGGCCGGGGGCCTGGGGGAGGACAGCGGGGAGCTCTCACCTCACGGCCCCCGCCGTCAGACAAGCGCCTTTCCACTCCAGCAGCGCCCCTGAATGCGCTAATTAGCCCCCCCGAGCCCGGCGCTGGGAAAGGCCACACCGCTCATATGACAGCCACGAGGGGCCTCGGGGAGCGTCACCGTGCCCTGGTCCTCCCCGCAGGGTGGGACATAGCGGAGGAAAGCCGCGGCTGGGTGCGGGTGCCAGCCCCGTGGCACCTCTGTGTAGGGCCCCCCTGTGTGAGGCCACCCCTGGAGCGGCGCTAAGAGAAGATGCCGGCCCTGGAGGTGCAGGGGGCTGTCAAGGTGATGTTCTGAAAGGCTGTGGGGAGAAATGAACCAGACACACAGAATTCTTGTCTAAGACCTTAGTGGCAGTGGTAGAATCAGGGAAAAGGCAGGGGAGAGGGAGGTCACACACCAAGGCAGGTGGCTGTGTCATTGAATTCTTCCCCATCACTGTCCCACTTGACTCCCCGTGCAATCTCAAAGGTGGTGGCCAGCAGCTTTGTAATCCCATGGTCTCCATCATGAAACAGAGAGAGTATCTCAGTGCACACTGGCACTTCTGTGTGATAGTTTCCTCTCACATTTGGGGTCTGCACCCTAGCAGACCCCAAGATCTCTCACATCCTTGCAGTGAGTGTGCACTGGTCTTACTCAGCCAACATAGACCAGTTAAACCAGGCTGACATACAGCCTTTTGTCTTGATGGCAACACAGAACAAGCCAGATCACCTGATTTAGCTGGGTGTGCTATCAAGTTCAAGGATTCATGAGCTCCAAGATCCTCCCTCATGGTGCTCACAGCACTCACAGCAGTGTGGTACCCCTCCCTGGATCTTCAAGCACCCCAAAAACCTGGAAGTAGTCAAAGCTTTTCAGAGGCTCTGACATGCTGGTAAGGAAAAAGCAGTATAGTATAGAGGAGTAAACAGCAGGCAGTAAACCAAGGCCATGGATTAACCAACTCATCTTTGATTTTCCTCCTTGCCCTCCCCTTCTTTCTTTATCCAGCTTCTAAAGGTAAGGGCTTCCAGCTGGGGCTGCTTTCTCACCTGCACCCCCCTACATACACTCCCTAAGCCCCAGAGGCCTGCATTGCACCCCAGGGCCCTGAGAACAACTGCAAAGATCCAGGGGGCCTCATACAGAAACCCAACAACCCTAGCGAGAATGTAATTGCCTCCAAAGCTAGCAGTGCTGGCAGGAGAAGCTGCCTTCAGTACAGCCTTTCCACAATCACACGCGTCACCCAGGTGCACAACATCTTTTGCAAAGGCCCAAGGGACTCAACAGCTCTGTAAGGCCCTAAGAGAAGGGAAATTGCTATCAGAGATTCCTGTCGACTCCATAGCCCACCAAGGAGGCTGCTGGCTTCTACAGGCCATCCCCCATCTGTTGGAATAGCAGGAAGTTTAACATTAGCAATAAAAAATAAAAAATGCTGGAGTCCAACTGGTGACTGAAGTCTGGTGCCAGGCTCTGCTGCAGAGACATCACAGCTGCTTACAGTGCCTGCTCGGAAAGAGGTGCTCATTAAACATTTGCCTTAGGTTTGTTTTCCCGGTTTGCTAAAAGCAAACATTCACAACAAAGATCTATGATGGAGGGCTGCAAATCAAAAGTTTGATTTAATAAAAACAAATATTACCAGCCATCTGCCTCTAGGCTCTTCTTCCTTTGGCTCCTGCCCTTAGCCTTTAGTAGTTATTTGGAAAAGCTCAAGGCCACAGGAACTAGAAGTGATTTTTATTTTCTAATTGAGAAGTCTAGATTTTCAACTAAGAGAACAGGCTTTAGAGAAGGTCTCAAGTAACCAATGCACTCCAGAGCTGGCAGAAGGGGTTTCATATCACAGAACAACCTCATGACGCAGAGAGGACTTTTCTGAGGTCCGTATTTTTGGTGGAGTTCCTGTCTTTTTTCCCAGCTATGGAGGTGCTTTCAATAGCTGCAAATAACTTCCATGCATGAGCCATGAATACTGGCAGATCAAAGCTGAGGAATTGGTCAACAAACTGGACTACTAAAACAGAATGCTCATCAATGCCAGGCTGCTCAGAGGAAAGCTCTCATCAGCAGAATCCCAACAGCAGAGCTGTGAACAGAATTCAGAAGCACCAACATCCCAATGTTAGCAACACATGAGGTCTCTAGCAGGAGTGGGAAGCTCACAGCCAGCAAGCCAGGCAGCACCCACCACTTTGCTTTATATGGCCCAACAGCACCTGAGCTAACTCGGATGGTAGTACCATTCAGCTGCAGCTCAAGTAGCTTGATAAGTTTATTTAGCAGGTTCCTCACGTTGCCCTGAAGCATAGTGAGCTCTGGCTGGTTGCAAGCACATCTACTGCAATACTAAGGGCTGAGCCTTCACATGTCCCACTGAAACCATCTCAGGAAGCCGGTGCTCTCTGGGCATCACTGCTGTGCTTGCACCCTACACCAGAGCAGTGCTGTGCAGCATCCATAGAGCATGACAGCAGCTGCCTGCAGCTCTCCTGGTGGTGCCTCTGCACCTAGGGGCCCATCTGTCTCTGGGCCCACCCCTCCCAGCATGGCCAGCACCAAGCCAGTCTTGCCCAGCTCTCTGGGAAGCTGGGGGGAAGCTGGTATCCTTGTGGAGCCACACTGTGAGGCACTGACATGAATCGATCTGTAAGCCGCCCCTGATGTTCTCCACTTCTGATTGCTACATTTTTTGTGACAAATTGATAAACTGCATCTCCACTCAGTTAAAGATTTGATCTCGCTCTCTTAATCCGCTATCAATAAGATATTAATCGTGCACCCGACCCGTTCTGTTCCCCGTCTGCCTGCAAATCCAATAATCATTTCAGAATTCACAGCCGAGTGGGGCACTCCCTTCAAACAATTAATTATAGGGGAGTCTCATTTATTTTCCCTGTAACTCTCTTCCCCCTACCCCTCCCCCTGCCTGCCTGTCTCCTTCTTCCCCACTCCCTCCTTCCCCTGCTGAAATTCATGCTCAGCAGAGGCAGGAGGTGGGAGTGCAGTTTAAACTGGGAGCTGAAGAGGTCCTGCTGAAGTCCTTCCCATTTGCTGCTCCACACAACAGATTAAACCACACTTTGCCCAGCCCCCATATTTCTCTGAAGGTGGAGGCCAAATTCACTCCAAAGTTAAAAACCTGAATAATCCCCACTGATGCATAGTCCCTCTAACACCTCTAGCATTTGCTCTGCCAGTGGCTTGAGATTTCCACCTCTGGCCAGCCAGGACAGGGTTTATTCATGCCCAGAGCCATGTGCCTCAGGGCAGTTCAGGTAAGGGACAGTTGGATGAGAAGCCTCTGTGTGGGCTATGAGGATGGATGAATGGATTACAACTGTGCTTTATCCAGTTGACACTCCACTGACATTTTCTAATAGCCTGCACTGCTATCTGAGTGCTTCTTGATTTGGACTTTAAAGATTTAGTTTCTGTCCCTGGTCTGGAGGAGGACCAAGCTTCTTGGACAGCTGAGCTCTCAGGCAAGGTCTCACTATTCCTTCCCTGCCCAGCCTCTTCTGGCACTGCATCTCAACAGCCAGCCCATTTCAGATGATGCTGTTAGGGAAATTAGTCTATGCAATAATTTCTAGCCATAGCATTCATATGAAGGCCAGATACACAAAGTAGCTTGTGTCCCAAATTTGCTACCACGAGTGCTGGAGACCAAGAACATAGCCTATGGGGAGGTAAAACGTTGCAAAGAATCACAGAACATGCAGAGACTTTCATTGTCCTTGCTACAAATGCCAAGGAAAAAGCGTAACTTGAAGTCTCCCTCGCTGTCAGAGGACTCATTCCTGAGGTGCATCTTTCATTTCATCCTCCTCTTTTACTTCAAACCCCACGGGAGACAGAGGCTCTATGACCAGAGATGGGAAGGGCTGGGAGAGAGGAGCTGTCACCAGCAATAGCTGCTGTAAGCATTGGCAGGAAGGCCAGAGGAAAGAGCGTCTCTGCTCCTGTGTGGGGACAGGAGCAGGGCTCTGACAAGCTCTTTAAGCTCCCCAGGCTCCAGAAAATGCTGTGCAAAGTGTTTTAGCAACAAAAGTCTTCAGAAGAACAAACACTCTAATCCCTTAATGAGCCGGCTGATCCGCCATCTTGGCTCTGGCTACTCTAAAGAGCCACACGCTCCCCTCCTCCCCGGCCCCCGGCCCCCTTTGGAGCAGCCCGCTGTGGCCGCCTCAGAACCGATTCAAGGTGCTCTTCGGGATCCAATCCAATTACCCCGCGTCCTGCTGAGCGGCCCCACAGACAGACCGGCTCTTTCAGGGCAGAGTCTTATGGCCTGTTAATCCTTCCCTCATTAAAAGACCTTGTCCCTCCCTCCTCAGAGATGAAAAAAAAAAACCAACCCACAAAAAAAAAAAAAAAAAACACCAACAAAAAAACCTCAACCCCACACTGGGAAAAGTTTACGCAAGAGAGCCCCAAAGCGGAGCATGAAAGCTGGCCGGGAAGCTGCGGCCTCGGCCCGCTCCCAGGGGTCACCTCTATGGAGAAGCAGGAGCTTCTCTGCCTCCTCCTGCCCTCAGACCCGGCTCACCCATGAAGAGGATGGGCAGGCAGCCGTCCCTCACGCCGTTCTTGCACCGTGGCTTTATTGGCTTCTCTTTAATAGGCCTGTCATTAAGGCAGGAGGAAGCTGGGTGGGAGGGTTCCCATAAAACCAAGGCCTCGGCTAATGAACGCAGCACCTGAGGGGAAAGGACGCGGGAGCGGCGGCTGTTGGTCACACAGGGCTGAGCTGGCTGTCGACGGCCTCACAAGGACAAGGTTCCCTCCTCAACGGGAGAGGAAATGTCAGCGCAGCCCCCTCTGGTACCACACCAGATCCCTGTCCCAGAGGGTGGCCATTCCCACACCTGGGAGTTTTCAACACTTAGGGATGAGTCAGAGGTCAGTCAGCTGCAACCACCTCCTAACAAACGTGTGATTTTGCACCTCTCCTGCTTCCTTCTGTTGGAAGCTGCAGTCACAAACACAGCGTCTTCCCTCCAGCTGCACATGCTATCTGACCAGCTCAGGTTCAAAGCCACACTGTAGGTACTGCTACTGGTACCAGTACTCATTAGCCCATCGATAAGAGTATAATGAAGAGTAGGATCACTCCTCTTCTGAGGGAAGATCCATCTATGTATAAGCCTGGCACTCTCTGCAGAAGGTGTCTTCAACTTAACCTATTACACATGGCAAGAAGAAAATTTGGTAATGCTGAGAAAATACGTCGTAGTCGTGTTTTCCAAAATAAATTATAGTTCTGATTGTTACTGTCTGGTAAACTGAATTTACATCTCTACAGTGCAGAATTTCAGTCCCAGATCCCAGGAGTGTTAAAAACATTGCTAAAGATGGAGACAAACCTAGTAACTTTGGATGAAAGATTAATGACAAAACCAGAGTTAGGTACTATGATAGAACAGCATCAAGGACTTCTCTCTAAAGATAAGGAAATAAAAATGAAGCAGGATAAAATGAAGGGAGAAACTCCCTGACAATGAAGCTCACTAGGAATCTTCACTATTTAAAGCCCTAAGAAAATTGCACTGAGGAAAAGGGCTACAGGGGTGCCAGAGGAGCCTGAGCAGATATTGCAGTACAACACAGAGCGTGGGGGATCAGAGTTTTATTCTTGGTCGTGATACCAGTTTGTAGTACAGCCTCTGATGGAGTACAGCCCTCTGAAGGGCCACATTAAATTCGGCACATGTTCAGATAATGCTCCCTTCCCTCCAACTGCCAACATACAGAAGTCACTTGCCAAATTTAGCACAGCCAGACAGGCTTTCAGTTAGAGGTAACCTAAACATCGTGATTTCTGGGATCAGCAGAATGCTAACTCCACAAAGTCTTCTCAAAATTGAGGCAGGCTCACAATTCATGTGAAAGCTGCCATGGAGGTTGTCAGCCTTCCTGCAGAGCTGCAAGAGTTCCTGGCAGTCATTAAATGTATGAAAAGGAGCCGCAAGAATGAAGCAACTAAGTTTTGTGGGCTGAATGGCTCATCCCAGCTTGGGCTAACCCAGGAACTGGTGAGTCAGGCTCTGCTCTGGCTATGCACTCTAAGGAACAACATATCTGTGACGGCCTGACGCAATGGGCCTCAGAATTACAGGTGACTGAGAAGGATTTCAGTGATAACAAAAGGCATGGTTAGGTCTTCCTAAAATTTTGCTGTTGCAGGAAATTGCAGCATGCACTTACTAAGCATTTTTTCACAGTAGGTATCTGATTTTTTTTTTTCTCTTATAAGACAGTAGAGGGAAGTGAACATATCAAGGTGAAAGGAACATTTTTCAGTGAGGTTTTGGTTTGAGTTAAGTTTTTGGGAGAAAGGACAAAAAAACCCATTCAAGTTCTGACAACTTTTTTCCCTCCTCAGGAGAAAAAAAAAAAAATTCCTTACCAGTCTGTCATAGGCCCCAGGGAGGTGAACTGCATGATCTAATTGGGCATTATCTCAGTCTTCTCAAATTTCTCTCTTGTCACACAGTCTGCTTTTTGACCTATGCCAAGAGAAACAACGTTGGCATGCATCCTTTTTGGCTTTGACAGAGCCTTTTTCTGCTCAGCTCTCTTCCACAGATTCTTTCTAGTTATGCCATCTCGTCTATTCACTTTGCACTTGCACATTTAACACCGTAATTACAACACGCAAGATTAGAAATCAGACTCACCTTTTCCCACCGAGGTCTTTGTACTTCGTTCTTTGTACTCCCTTCAGTAGGACCAATGAAACCCACTTGTTCATTTCACTTTTTTTGTTAATGGTCAGGTTCATTTTTTATTCTTTCTTATTGAACCCAGCCATCTGCAGAGAACTGCTTTACTCAAGAACTTGGTCTCTGCTCACCGGTTGACTGCCATCAGGTGATAATTCCTCCCCATCTGTTGTTTGAAATTATTTTCTAAATCATTTCTGTGAATGATTCCAACTATCTTGGTCAGCTTTGACTGGATGGAGTGGTTGCACACTCCATTTCTTTCCCCATGAGTCTTCAGTCCCTTTTAAAGTCAGGTCTTGGGTGACAATCCGGGAATTTTTAGAACAAAACAATTTTTTCATTAGATCCCACTAAATTTTACTTAAAAGTGCCATGTTCCACAAATACTCTGGCTAGTACACCTGTCTACTAGAACGCAATCAGAAAACACACACCTAAGAGAGAAATTCCAAGGAAATTTAAGTCTTTTGTTGGATAGTGCACTAACTGAAAATGCATTCTGTGTGAAGATTTACTTCATTATAGGCTGAGTTCAGCAGTGCTGCTGCAAACACAGACCTGGTCCTTTGACACACCGCAGAATGCTGAGAGCTTTGGACTCGATCCAGCAAAATATTTAAGCACACGAGTGGCTTAAGAAATTAAGTGCATGGTTAAATATCTAGCTAGATCAGGGCCAAAACATTTGGCATCTCATAGGATTGCCCCATAAAAATGTTCTTCATTTAAAAAAAGCTCATGTTTCATCAAAAATATATTAGGAATTACCAACTTCCTTTTTAGTTGCAATGTAACATGGTTATCTAACATAATGTCATGGCTTTAACCCTTTTCTCTAGAGACAGTTATTTAGAGGAAGGGTTCTTCTTATGTCACTCTAGCTACAACACAAAGCTAATTTCTTGCCGAGGGGTCGCCTGGGAATCCCCTCTGCAGCTGTGACCAGTCTCAACACATTCCAGCAAAGAAGGAAGGGTGGTCTGAAGGACACAAATATGCAAAGACTCGTAATTTACAAGGGGTATGTTCCAAAACAGTGTTTGTAGCAGGACGTCAAGAGACTGGCCCAGATGTGAAGGTCAGATACAAGTGTATGAGCCAGACTTGCTCTCTCTTTGTCAAGGAATTACTTGCACTGTATTTATCACAGACTGTGAGATAGAGATCAGAGCCCTCTGTGCTACCTACCAGCATGAACACAGAGTTACCGTCCCACAGACCTTCTGTCCAAATAATCACGGCAAAAACTGGGAGGGGAAGCTGCACTTTGCCAACAGACAGAAAAAAGCTTTTCTGTCTCTTTTTCGAGAAGCAGTTACAGGGGCTAGTATTGGAGAAGACTACAAGACATCAGCAAGATCTCTTCCTTCACGCTTAAAATACCACCTCACAAGTTTGATGGAGCTGATACATGGTTCACCACATTTTCCTCTGTCCACTGCTGCCTTCACCAATCTATCCCTGTACCTCAGCACTGGCAATACTGGAAGCCCATGGGGGCAGAGAGTTGCATCAGTATCTCCCAGAAGTGATAGGTCAAGAGGAAGTCAAGTCAAGCTAGATGGCCCTTTACTGATCCTCCCTCTTAAGGCCATAAATAGCTCTATCCTCTGTGACCCTCGGCCTCCCGCAGCCCTTCCCCACCTCTGCCCCCTCCCCAGCACAGGCTGCTCCTTGCCCTCTGCAGATCATTGTCTCCCTGTTAATTGCTCTGTCTAGGAGGAACAGGTCAGCAGCTTCAGGTGGGAGCCAGAGAGAGCTGTTAATAAGTAAATGATAAAAAAAAAAAAAAAAGTTACAGAATGAACTTGTTTCTTTCCAGGACTTGCCTTGCAGTTTGGCAACTACAACTGTCCTGTTGCAAAAGGGCTTTTTTTATCTCTCCTTGACCCAAAACTCTGACGGTAACGTTAAGCACAAACATGTGATCCGCAGCTCCAAAAAGAGTGCGCATGGGTCTTGCCAGTTTAGAGGCTGCCCTGATGGCCCCACTCTATCTCCCTATGTTACTAAACAAAACAAAGCAGGAAACAATATGCCCTCAGATCATTCCTACTGTTTAACTACAGGCTCCCTGGCTGGGGAGTAGTTCTGTCTCTCAGACAGTGCACGGCGACAGCCTGTGACACCAACCAGCCCCACTAGACAGCACAGACAAAACCTCCAGCACCATCCAGCGTGCCTTGCACCCCTGGACACCATTACTTGCCCCATCATGCTCTAATGCTCCTGAGATGCACTGTGGCACCTTTGTGTGATGCCCTCTCTCAGCATGAGCCGTGCAGTGCCACACAAGAGCCGTGGTGCTGCAGAACCAGCAGTCCCAGCCAAGTTACAAAACACACGGAACTCATAGGAAACCTCTCAAAACCAAGTGCAACATGAAAGATGAAGTATCTGGAGTGCACGCAAGCCACCAGCTCCCAGAGGAGACACTGCAGGAAAAAACTTCTGATGTTAGGATACCTGAGAACAGACTTGTCCCCAGCCCTAGAATCAAGCATCAACCAGAGGGCCTAAATTTCCCCCCTAAACACTCCCCTGCACTTGTGCCATCTGGCTTATTGGACACGCTGTGGCTCCTGCCCCTGTCCATGGCACAGTCATTCCTGTTGCTGCCCCTTCCCAGGAGGAGGTGCTATAGGGTGGTGACCACACTCCTCCGCTCTCCACCTTTGTGAGCCTAACCCTGTGGGGTCTCATATTCCTTTGAAACCTGAGTTGTGTTGATGGATATATTTGCTGGGTGCCTCCCGTCTCTCCTGGGCTCAAGCTGCCCTGTCTGGAGGTTCTGTGAGGGAGAGGGGTCTGGAGTTTAAGAGCGTTATTGTTACCGGAGGAAGGAATTTTTGGTCCTATAAATCAGAGACAGGCAGGAGTAGGGCCAGCATACTTGGGCTGTGTGAACAAACTTCATTTCCTGGGAGACTGGCCTTCAATCACCCTCTGTCATACTCCACTGATCAGAGGTGGACATGAGAGGAGTTCATTAAGGTGGAAGAAAAATAATATAATAGGTCCTCCCCATGCATGCACTATTCCCGACCTCTGGGGGTGGCAAGACATCCCTTCCTTGTGCTAAGATCCAAAACACATACACACACAGAGCCACTCACCCTGAATATGCTGGTATTCCTCTGCCTAAGCAAATTTTCTTCTAAAAATGGACACCTTGAACACAGACCGAGGTTTTTTTTCTGGCTACTTTTCAGATGAACTCAGTTCCACTGTCTGTTGACTTGCTTTGTAATTCTTGGCTGCACTCTGTCGGAGAAGAATCAAGTCCAGCACTTGAGGCAAAAGGAATCGTCACTTTTCCGAGCAAAACAGAACACTCAAAGCTCTCCTTGTTGATTTTGTTTCCTGGCTTTCTGAATGGATTTTTTTTCCCCCTTAGCAGATTATCTCTGCTGTTTCTCTTTACCATCCTTCAGCACTACTGGTTTTGATTGGAATTAGGAAAAGGGGCAAAAATGTTAAGTAGGCAAAAATTAGAAAAATAAATACATTTAATGAAAAGAGAAAATATTTTGAGTTAAGGATATGGAAAAACCTCAAAGAGGAAAATTGTTTACAAAAAGGTTTATGTTTTCAAGACAAAATTGTGAGCCAACCTGCTTATGGAAACACAGAAAAGAGCTCTAGTAAGGCCCAAGAGACTGAACTGGTGTCTAACATGGACTGGTGCCGTGGTGATACCACATGGAATTAAAGCCTTTCAGACGTCTGAGCTTAGCTGGGTTGGTGCCATCCATTTGTATGTTTGTCACAGAAAGCATAACTGAAAGAAAGACATAATTTATTGTTTTGACCACTTCGAAAACACTTTTCCTAGCAGTTCTTATGTTTATAAGATACAAATATGAACTAGAGCTTGGGCCACAGGACTCGCGAAACAGACACAAGATAAAAAATGTTAATTTGAAGGTGCTGCCCAAGTACAGCTTCAGGCTAGTGGACAGCTGGTGCTCTCACCTCCTGTGTGACAGAGGCACACATTGGTTTGGGGAGCTCCTTGCAAGCAGTTTAATCGATGTCTAGTTATGCTGCTGGATTCAGCTCCTGGAGAAATTGATGGTTCTGTTCAGGCAGACAAGGGAGCCATCCTTGGTTCCAGTGTCTTGCCTCTCTGTCTGTGATGTCTAGAAGGACCAAATCCAGTAGGGAATGATGAGAGGTTGGTGTGAACTGGTCCTGGGAACAAAAGACTCTGGAATATAAGGAGTGCACTGTGGAGCAGGAGCCTCTGCTCGTGACCATTACTTCACATGGCAGTGCTTCACATTCCTCACTTTAGCACAGTTCTGCTGTTGACACTTGTGCACCTCCCAGCAGAGGCGGCCAACTGCAGCAGGAGCACTCTTCAGTCTCTGCTGGTTAGGGAAAGTCCAGAGACCTGCATCTTGGTGAGCTTACAGGGGCTGAGGGATACACTGATTCAGTGCATCCACTGTGAAGATCATACCAAGAAAATTCTTCTTCCTTATGATTCCTTACAGTCTCCAAGGAAGGTGAGCAATCCTGAGCAGTAGCAGACTGCTCCTGGTTTGAGAAACAGCTCTTAAATTGGTGGGTATAAAATGAGTCATTCCTGGTTAGCATCCAGAGCCTGAAGCTGGATGGTGAGGCAAATCAGATAGTATTTAATCATCCCAGAAAATGTTGGAGGATATTCTCAGAGGAATTCTTGTAGGGACAGTTGCTGCATAGAAAACATTGAACTGTCTGGTACTAACATCTCCTCTAGAGAGAGAGATCAGACATTTCAGTAGCATTTGATAAATAGTCACTGAAGGATTTTGCAGGCCTCTCCAATGAAAGAGGTTGTTGGAAAACAGGACTATGGAATGGCTTTCCCACCCTGGTTGTTCATCACCAGAAAGGCTGTTTGCAAACCTCCCTTTTAATTTTCTGCACAAGATCTTCCTGAATGGACTTTTTACACTAATATCTAAAAGGAAAGTTGTACAGTTTTTAATGGATATATGCTTCTGTTGGCTTTGAAGCTGCTCAGCATATCTGCATTAAAGAAAAGTTCACTGCATTTGTTGAGAAGTGTCAGAGAACCGGATACATTAACTCTAAACTCTGCTGGACTGAAAAGCAAAAGGGATAGAACAACTAAAATTCATTCACTTTTTTGTTGTTGTTTTTTTTGCAACAAAGCTAAAAATCTAAGGCCATCACTGCAGCAGAGAGGAGAGAACACTATGCCAGTATTGATAATGCACTGGGGTCAAGGGACTGTGTCTGGAGATATGCAAGAGTACTGTCAGAACAAAGTATATGACAGAGGTGTACCCTGTACCCAAACACAGCTATATGCCCCAGCCCACTCCCACTACATCAGAGCTCTCTTTGGGTCATTAGTGCTTGTTTTAATTTATTTCGCCAATTTTATCGCTGGAAACACACAGTGATTTACAGCCTTTCCTGAGTGCACAGATTAATAAGTCTTCTTCTCACTTCCCCTAGAGACAATTAGCACATAGCCATGATGGGAAATGACTGTGAGGAACACACAGGCAATCTGCTGTGAGAGCTAGACATTAGGCTGAATTCTGCTTACACACAAGGTCACTTGAAAGCCACTACCTATGCTTTCCTCACCTGGAGAGAAAAGTAGGGTGCTTTTCCCACCCCCATCAGCGAGCAGAACAGCAAAACACAAGACAAAATGGACTGAACCACCTCTGGGACACATCTGATCCCAGGGTGCAGTTTGAATGCAGAGTCCTCTGGAAAGCTGACCAGGAGGAGGCAGAGACCCCAGCCTCCTGCATGTTATGCCACTGATTTTGTGTGTGCCCTCAAAGTCTCTTCTGTCTGCCTTTTTGGAACTGACCCCGCTTTAGGTGGAGGTGAGTCCAGACACCTGCAAGAGTCTTTTCCAATCAGAGCCGTTTTGTGACTGTGGCACCCTGCTCTTAGCACAACAGGACCCCAAGTTGTAACTCAGCCTGGGAAAGAGTTTCAGTAACTGCCCTTAAGGCTACAGACCTGACTTCCAGCTTCAGAAGGCTTTACTATTAGATAAAACATAAGCAACAGATTGGGAAAAAAAAAAAAAACAACCAACAAAATAATGTGATAATCCTCCTCTTTTCTTTCAGGTTTGTCTGTTGCTTTCTTTTGCAAGCCATCACTCTCTCGCTTCCAGGCTGCCCCCTCACTGCAAGCACTCTTGCAGACTTGGATTTTAAAACAAGAATGAAGAACCCAAACTCATTCTTTCAAAATCAAAGGGAGAAAAGTTGGCAAAAATATGCTGACAATTTCCTCACAGTTTTTTTTTTTTAGCCTACTGAAACTTCTTTCCTCCAGGTCTGATAAGTCAACGATATTTTTATTCTTCAAAACAGAAAAAGATCCAGATTCTGAGAGTGAATATTCAAGAAAATTTTATCAAAAATTTTAGCGAACTTGCGGTCCATTTTATCTCCGCAGGTAATTTTGAAGTAATCCTTTCCACATATGTTCTGATGAAGATGAATATGGTAAACCCCACTTTACGAGCAGGAAAACTGAGTCAGATACAGATAAAACCAAACACGGTGCTTCTGCCTCCCTGGGGAGTCTTCTTTCTTACTGCAGAGTCCCATAATTAGCCACACAGTGTGCTCTGATCAACTTGTATAGCTGGGGCTGTAAAGGTGCTGTTAATAACCCAACACTTCCACTGCTCTGCTGACCCACACTCACCACCTCACTAAAGGGAGTCCCATAGGAAGCTGACAGACCTTTCCAGTGCCCTGAGGCACCATGTGGGTGGTGCAGAGCTGTGAACACAGGAGTCACCTGAGGTGACAGAGGAGTGTGTCCATCACTGTTCCTCAGCAAAGCCCTTGTCTGCATCTGCCTGCTCTCGTGCTTTCTTCCTGAGCAGCTCAGTCTTGGTTCTCTCCTGAAGCCCCATCTCTGAGCATCTCAGACTAAACCAGGAAGGTTTGGGAGAGACTCCTGTGGCATTCCAGTAACTCTTTGGAGTTTGCTTGTCTCCTCTGTCTCCTTCTCCTTTCCTGTGCCCTGGTGAGCATTGCCCACTAGCACTGTGTTCTCGCTGCCTCCCCAGCAGCTGTAGTTCATGTGTCTTGTGGGGCATATTCCCACAGTAATTGTCTGACCTCTTGAGTAGCACTCCTGTGATTTTGCTCCCCCATTCAAGTTCCAGTGACAGCATTGTCCTGCAGATTTTCCTTGGCTTACCTGGAGCTCCTTGCCATGGCACGGCTCTTATGGAGGTCTATAAGGACAGTTTCTAGTGTTCAAAACATCACCAAGGAGTTCAATTTCTCTTTGCTCAGGCAGAGCCTGTCCTCTCCTGGAAGTGTCCCATCTCATCTCTGCTCAGGTTGCCCAGGGTTGCTCCCACCCTTGGCCTCCACAGATCCCCTTTTCCTTTCCCAGAACAGCAGTGAGGCTGAGGCAGCAGCAGGACTACAGTGTGTTTCTGCAGATGATGGGTCAGAGAGACCAAAGGGAGCGACTTTTAGGGTGTAACAGTGCTGACTGTGCTGCCTTTCCCTCCTCCCTGAACCCAGCCCCGCTGATAGGCATTAGTGGGTGGGAGGCTGGCTCACTCCAGAGAGCCTTTGACATAAAGGGAGTTTTCACCCCACCTCTTCATCAATCAAAACTTAAACTTATTTGTGCTTATATGCTACTTCTTAAGTAGAGAAAATAAAAACTGGGTTTAGGAGAGTGCAAATATTTAACAATAAAAAAACCACATTAATTTACCCTTTTTCATTTCTACAGAAGGATCCTTAATGGAGTCACATGACTCTTATTCTAAGTGATAAACCACAGGTCATAAAGCACCACTTTATCACTCTGCACAAGCAGTATAAATAACAGCTATTACCCAACCTCGCTCCATCTGATAAGCTCAGAGATTTTCTAATATACATTTCTGATTTTTTTAAATAATATTCATGATCATTTCCTCTTGAGCGTTATGAGTCTCTGGCTATGTGGCCCTTGAAACCAGGGCCTGCAAGCCCTTGTACCATCTCCCTGATTTATGGCCACGTTGGTCGGGACTGACGCCCTAATGAAATCTGTGACACCGCATTAATGGGGCTGTTTGTTACCACCAGAGTTCAGCAGCTGGCTGTAGTCTCAGCGCTGTGCTCAGGATGGTACAGGCAGAGTCTATAAAACCCTCCCAGTGGGCAGCAAACCTACCAGGGGCTGCCTGGCCTGGTCAGTGAAACCTCGAGGTTGCAGGTAGAGGGTCAGGGCTCTGCACCTCCTGCCGCAGCTGCACCAGCACAAGGAGTGCGTGACAAGCTCAGGGTCTGCCCCGGGCCCACGGCTGCACACACAGACACACGGCTCTCAAGCGTGTAATTAATACCCAGCCCCTGGTGCGGAGTCGCTGAGTTGCACCAGCAACAGCGACCGTGCGCCATCAGATTACCCGCTAACAAGCGCGTGGAGTGTGTCCGACACACATCCCTCGTGCCTGCGGCCGCCCCGCAGCCTCAGCACGACGTGTGGGCAAAGAAACGCAGCCCATGCCTCTCCACCATCCTGCCCAGGGCTGCCTTTCCTCTGGCTCCGGAGTAAAGCCACCAGGCAGCACGAAACACCAGCCTGCGACGTGTGTGTGCTTCCACAACGCTTTCCAGCGTGATCTACTTCCATCGACTGAGACATCTAAGTCAAATAGCCACCCAGTTCTCATCAGCTCTGATGGCAGTTTGGAGGATGATTCATGTCCTCAGCTCAGAAAAACTGAGCCAGCATGTATGCAACAAAGATCTTGTGCATCCATTGCACAATAAAACATACCTGCGAGACAGTTATTTTAATACCAATATGCCCTATATAGAGATACATTATCGTGAACTCAATCTTGGACCTACCACGGCAAGTAGAGAGAACTCCAGCTTTCTGTAAGCAGGGAGGGTTGGTGCCTCTCCTTGGGCTAAGTAATCACCCTGAAGTTTTTACCACATGTACATGTTTGAATATCTAGATCTGATATAGACTGACTGAAGCTGTTCCTCTTTGTTGCAATAAGCTACCATCAGCATGTGCTTTCTCCTGAGTTTTATTTGCTTCTGTTCATCTTTGTTTCATTTTTCGCTTTTTTAAAATAGTGTAGGAAACAAATGCAAAGATTTATCTTCATGCAATGCAGACTCCTATGCAACAGGAAATAAAAATTCCAAAAGTGAATATTTAGCCTTAATTCTGCCCTGGGGTAAAACTCTGGCAGCTGCTATAACTGTATATTACCTATGAAATAATTCAACATAGCACATGCTTTCCTCCACCTTAGGTACATACAAGGAAGAGTCTTAGTTCTTGTGTGCTTTATTTTACAATTTTAAATGCGAGATTATTCATTGAACTAAAAGCCTTCTTCAGAAACATTTTGGTGTGAAAAGTGGCAATGTTATGGAATATATTGCTGTGCCTTTAAAATGCAATGCCTCTTTTCAGGATTGCTTTTGTAGTATTTTTAATAGTCAAAATGGCTTAACAAGAAATCGGGGGTTTGACCAATTCACATCTTCTGGAATTATTAAATAATTATAAATAATAAAGCATTGAGCTTAAAAATGACAATTTAAAATCAGTAATATTGATATGGCTGAGTTTCATTTATCCTGGAAAGGAAACAGCTTTGACAAGATCATATTTTTTAATAAAACGAGTGTGATATTTTTCTATCAGGTCTCTTTAATTCCAGTATCATAAAAATGTGGTATATCTTTATTGATAGACTTTATCTGGTGCATTCTCTTCTCTACAGCATAGATATGTTAATGATTTTCTCAGCACTGACATACAATATGTTTAACCAGATGATTTTTTCTTTCACTCAGAGTTACTTCTCTGAGCAGTAATTTAGTGGGCAGTTTTCAAATGACAACTCTGAGAAATACACACACCATGTCTTGTTAAAAGTGTATTTTAATGATGTCTTGCTTGACCATGTTTCTTTTTTGTAGAATTGTAAATAATTCCTACTCTTCTTGTGATCTGTAGCTGGAGAGACAGAAGACTGGAGGAGACCAGCTATGCAATCAAGTCCAATGCATTTGCAATCACTTTGCAGCAGGTGTGTAGTCCGAAAGAAACCACAATTCCCTCCCCATGCCACAAACCTCAGAATAATTCAAACCTGCTTGTGCTAAAAAGACACACAAAAAACCCACCAAAAAACCAAAAAAAACCCCAAAAACCCCACATAAAAACAAACAAACAAAAAAACCAAACAAACAAAAGAAACCCCACACAAAAGCAAAACCCAAAGCCCTTGAAAAAGGTAATAACACATCACAGGGAAACAGCAGAAGATACCTGGAGCCAGAGCATCACCCACTGCTGGGAGCCGCATGGGCAAGGGCGTGTGGTGTGTGAATAGGCACAGCTGATCTCAGCACATTGCAAATGTAACTCTAGTCAGGCAGTGGATGTGCTCTCTTTAATGATATTACTGAACAGATTACATAAATGAGTGAGAATTTATGTACAGAATTTGCATGTGTTTGCAACTGATCTGAAACTTATAAATGCATTTCTGTATTTACACGCACAAGTAAATTAATATTGATTTCCAACCAGCAAGCACCATCAAAATGGCATTCAGGTGCATGTTTCCAGGTGCAAAGTATTTAGCTGGAGAGCAAAGCAAGCAAGTTTGCAACGAGAACAGTGAAAATGTGGATGCAGTTCTGGAAAGAATGACTTGCACTGATGGTGTTGCAGCAGCACTGGAGGTTGCAGGCACCCTGGGGATCTCCTGGGCAATCCTTACTGCAATCCTCCTGCAAAAGAGCTTCTCCCCAGCATGTGCTAGTGAGACAAGTGCTTCAGTTTAGAAACATGGGTCTGATTCACAAGTGGATGCTCATTCTTTGCCCAGAGAGCTTTATTGGGTGCTCAGCTCAACTCTCCAGGTAGGACATTAAAGGTTTACAAGCCATTGACGTGAGCTACCTCAGGGACATTGTGGCTATTGCACGTACCAAGTCTGCTCCTGCATTGCTTCATTTTCAGCCCCCTGCAAAGCCACCATCTGCACACCCTCAGCAGCTCTGCTCCCCATTTTCTCACTCCCCAAGCTCTAACACATCCATGCATTCTCCATAGAGGACTCTCTCCCTGACAACCCACATTCCGGAGTCTGTATCCACTCCTTCCCTCATCCCTCCTACACAGTCTCCTACCTTTCCTAGACCCAGGCCACTACCCTGGGCAGACATGCTGGGTCCCAAGGCACCATTCCTCACTCTCCTCCTGCTGTATCCCCAGTCCAAAGTGAGAATTTTGGGACAGGGCTGTAGAGGGCAGGGGGAAGAGTAGCTGTTGGGGCTGTGTGAGTCAAGTCTAAACCCTTCTCTCCATCAGAGAAGGCTGTTGCTTTACCAAGGAGTGGATTTTTAGCTAAGATATTACAAGCACATCCCTCTGGATTTCTTTTGTTTTTTTTCCTTCTCCTTTCCCTGAAACTCCTCCTGATGTTTGGTGCATTTTTCCTGGGTATGCTTTGTTGTTTTGGGGTTATTTTGTTGCTATTGTTGCTTGCAGCCACCAGAGAGTTCCCTTCCCCTGGTTAATGGCTCATTAACTAGCTCTCTCCATGCAGGAGTAAGGCCTGGGAAGTGCTGAATTCTGGAAAATCCTCACCAGCAAGGAACCTTTTGCCAGCAACAAAATCCTCTTTTCAGAGGGGGCCCTCTGTCATGGGGCAGCAAGGGGAGACAGTCCGTGGATGGGAGGGATAGGGACAGAGCCCACAGGAGTGTGGGGCACAGGCATTGTTGCTGTTTCTTGAAAAAAGGCGCTGGCTCTTGGGAAGAGGGGGGAGAGGAGACAGGAGCTGGATTGTTAGAGGATTCAATGAGCTGTGCCCAATGTATTCGAAAGGTGCTTAAGACAGCCAAAGCTCCTCACCAAACATACACTGCTGTGAGCAGCACAGCAGAGCCCAGGGGCTGCAGAGAGGCAGCCCAGCTCCCCCTCCCCTCACACAGCACCCCCGAGAAATGGGCACCATCCCCCTGCCCCACACCACCACGGCTTGGCCAAGGTGTCAAAGCTTCCACCCATGCTCACCTGGACATCTGACTACCCCAGAAGAGGTGCCCACCTCAAACCCTTCCCCTCCCTCTCCATCTGCACCCTTCCAGGTAGAAAATGACTTGCAGCTTTAGGTTGTCTCAATCAAGCAACCCAATGGCTAGGCCAGAGAGGAGGTACAGGATTTTTCATAGGTGTAAAAGAGAGAATTCAAAGCAAGTCTGGGGATTGACAGGACTAGTGAAACCTGTTTTCTGATGGCTTTGTGTCTTGATTCCTTTGTCCTCCCTCCATCACCACTACAATAACTGCAGAAGACAAATTCTCCTCCAGTGCCTCCCATTGCCCCAGAGGGACCCTCAGCTTGCATGTTGTCCCTGGCTCCAGTTTGGTCACTGGGCATGGAGGAGGGGTTGGCCAGCAGAGAAGATGGAGTAGTCCTGGTGCTGGCACCAATGTGAACCTTGCTTCTTTACCCCATCATTAATTTTAGACACATTTTGTAGGCAGAGAATAGTTTAGTGGTCTCTGTCCGTGTGTCAAGTGTGGCTGACATTGCCAGGTAGGCTAAGCATTATGGAGAGGATGGGGACAAATGACAGACAGTGCAATTGCCTCTTCTGGGTTACCTGAGCTTAAACTTTAAAAAGGTGATCGTTTCATTTCATCAGTGTCAGAAAGTACCCTCACTTGCAGCTGCAGAGCAAAGCACAGCTCAGGCTCATGAACATTAGCAATCAGTTTGTCACACTAATCAGGTAGCTCCCATCAGCAAAACTGCAGAAATCACTTTTCTTGGGGGTCCTGTGGTTCAGCTTCACTGCAAAGATGAATCTTCTTTACCCACAAGGGCTGGCACCTCTGGGCCTTCTGAAATACACTGGGGCAATCAAAATTTAACCTACTCCCATAGTTGCTCAGCTTGCCAAGCGAGGTCCATAGGCAAAGCAGAGATGTGCAGATCTGGATGTCACATGTGCAGTGACTGTGGCACTGCTTATGACCTAGCCCTGTGGCCATAGTCCCAGCAAGGCCAGTCACCTTGTTACAGGGCATTTTTGGGCTCTGTGGTACCAGCTCATCTACAGATTATCACATCTGATAAAAGCAACAGTTTCTCACCGTGCATATTTCATACACCTCCAATTCCATCATAAATGAAGTCGTGATGATTACTGCCGTTTTAAAGGCAGGGAAGCTGAGGTATTGCATGATGCACGACTCAGGGTCTCCCAAAAGACTGGTGGCAGGGACCAAAGAGACACCCAAATTCCCTAAATTTCAGCACAGTGTGCAGGGACTGGACAGTATTCACTGTGTGATGCCCACACTGCTCTCAGGGGAAGCTTTGTAAGACCAGCTTTACGCCCAGGGTGGTCTAGGACTTGAGGGTGGCAGGGCAGAAAGGAGACATTCCCCTGACAAGCTTTTGCCTCAGAGGAAGACTTGAAAAAAATTCAGCTCAAGGTCCTAGTGAAAAGGACGCCTGCAGGGCCACCCGCACCGCTCTCTAGTCGCTCCCAAGCAGTGAATTCATCTGGCTGAAGTTCTGGGGAAAGTGAAAAAAAAAAAGTACATATGAGGAGACAGAAGCTAGCCCCATGGACCACTCACACTGTTTGACATTAAAAAGTGCTGACAGCAGAGAGGGAAGAAAGGGATGGACGAAGGGACACTTTCATCTCATCACAGTCTCCTGCCAGCCCCAGCCACTGCGTCTCCCTCTCGCCCCCCCTTCTGGCCCCTTGCTTTCCTGGCCATTTTATTAAATAGGGTCACAGCCCGCATTACCATCCCTCCCACGGCCCTGGCAAAATGAAAACACTTGCCCGTCCCCATGACCCCCACCCTCCCAGATCTCTGTCTCCTTCACTCCAGAACTGAGATCTCCACCCCACTGCAACCTTGGCGCTTCATAGCCAAACATCAAGGCTAAGGGCTCTGAGGAGGAGGAAGGTCTCCTCCATTTTTTCCCCCCTCTTACATTAATTATCTCATTTAGTTGAAAGAAAAGTCCAAAAATTGAGCTTTCCCTTGGCAATTTATGAGGCTAGAGGAGTAATTTATGGCTTGATACAACTTTATTTTGTTCCTTCTTCGCACTCATGTGCACACACGCACACACATACACACAGATAAACACACCCATACATACACTTAAGGAGACACTAAGCTGAATTTATCACATTAAGTACCTGCCTGCTAAAAGGACAGGACTGGACATAATTTACAAGGCAGGATAGGGAGGGGTTCATGTGCGGGGGGGAAACATTTAGATGAGTTAATGTTTGAAAGTTGGTCTTTGAAGACAGGAGGCTCCTCTAGACAGAAAAAGAAAACCTAACTAATTAAAACTGATGTATCAGTTTCAGAAGAAGAATGTGCTGGGAATGAAACTGTGCATTGGTAAAAACAACAGTCAGCCGGGTTAGCCATGGCAGTGAAGATACCCGCAGGGGGAAGGCCCCGATTTCAGCATCAGACCATCAGGGTCTGAGATCAAACTCACTAGGGCAGGAGCCAAAGCCCCCTGCCGAAGTGACTGCTCTGATGCAGGACACAACTTAGGTGCAGAAGCAAATGTGGGTCATCTGTAGGGTTTGAATCATGGCCATGGCATGCCAGCAATGTGACCCACTGTGCTCTGCTTGGAGGAGGAGGGAGGGGACCTTGGGTAACAGATGTGCCGCTGGTTGTTTCAGTAGAAATCAAGCACCGTGGATGGCCAAAGGAGAGGACTTGCCTGCCCCAGAATGCTGAAAGGAAAGAGGGCACAGAGGGGTAAGTGGCTGGTCCAAGGCCAATGCAGAGCCATCGTTGTGGTCAGCATTCACACCTGCCCAGCCAGCCCTTCAGCCTGGCTGTGGCTCACTCAGTGAGTTCAAGAGGGAACATCCTGCCTTCATCTCTGCATTTTGCAGTATACCTTCCTGAGGTGTCCTCCTCCCACTTAGGAATACCCATGGGGGCTCTCCCAGCACCTTCCCCAGTTCTCCAAACCTCTGTAACTGATGCTTAGGGGGCACGTCCCTGCAGACACTACCCAGGAAATGTGAAGTCTGAGTAACTAGGTATGCTGAGTGCAGAGCATCTCAACTGATGTTCAATTTTCTTCTGTGCTCATGAACTTCCCTAAGTTCACAATGCATCTCCATCTCCTATGTAGGGATCTGAGCCATAGAAGATATCCAGTGACTTGGACCTGGGTCACAATGCAATTAAATCTCTCAGCCAAGTGCCAGGTGAGCCCCCTGCAGTCAGACAGTTCTGCTTCAGGGACCTGTACCTGATGTGGTTGGACACCAACTTTAACCCCTCTTCCACTGCCTTTGCACACACGATTTCCTCTGAGTCATAGAATTTTATTGCTCTTACAACCCTCAAATCCTTTATTAGGAGGGGAGGTAACTATGGGTGTGGAGGAAGGAAGGAAAAAAAAAAAAAGAAAAAAAAAAGAGAGAATCATTAAAAAATATTTTAGAAATGTCCCTTACCCAAATGCAGATTCTTTCCAAAATGTGCCTTGATGAAAACTGGTCTTGCTGTGAGTGTCCTTTTAAAGTGCTGGGTCTGTGCATCAGGCAGAGGGCCACCAGACAATAAACAGCCCCTGCTTGTCAGTCCACACAGCAAATTTCTGGAGCCCACTGCAAAAAGCCCCAGTAGGTGATTTGTATGTAAACACAGAACACCCTGCTCCCTTTGGTAGGGAAGGTGTTCTTTGTCTTACAGCTTTCCCTGTAGACATCAGCTTGTTTACAAATCTCACAGCAACCCACAGCCGTGGCATTAAACAGGTGAAGAGAATAACGCTTTTTTCTTATTGATCTAGGGTCGGTTTCATTTGTAAGCAAAAGGGCAGCTGTCAATAGACTGCATGATCTAAGGCACCAATCCAGAGAAATCTTAAGCACGGGAGCAAGGATGGGATTCAGGGTTGTTGAATTGGGGCCAGCAGCCTAAACTAGGCTTTATTTCATGTTGCATCATAATTCTATTGTGTGAATGAGAGGGAAGCATTAATAAATGGGAGGATGGAAGAGGAAGAAGAAGAAAACATGTCTATTTCTTGTCCAATAATGTTAGCAGTATATTTATAAAACTGAAACAAGACTAATCTTCACTCCTCTGTGCCTCTCAGGGAGCCCTGTCTATGTTGTCTGTTTTGTTTAGATCGTGCACTCTTCATGACAGAGATTGTCTGTATTTTGTGTCTCGTAAAGCACTGGGCACTTTTATATAATAGCAATAATCTACAAAATGCACAAATAAAAGTATCAGAGGAAACAAATGATGTCACAGAATTGTTTCTCCCTAAAAGGAGCAGCAAAATTCCAGTTAAAAATACCCACGTCTACCTTGGTAATAAAATGTATGTGTGTGATTGTGCATGCACATGCATATATGTAGGTGCATACAGTAGGGAAAACAAGGAAGGAATAAGTTCATCAAATCTGTAAGTATGTGGCACCTCAGCATCATGCAAGCTACCCTGGGAGCAATCAAAGCCTTCCAACACTCCGAGGGACTCAGTGGAAGTGTGCAGGATATTGAGAGTGACAAGCCATCAGGACTGCACTATCAGAGCAGCAGAGAAGGAAAACTGAAGCAGGGTGCCAGTTTGAATTGTCATTATCCCTCTTCAGGAAACAGCATCGGGCAAGGCAAAGTAGTGGCAGGAAGAAAGGAGGTTGGGACATCTGGGGACTAATTCCCCCATCCCCCAGGAATTCTGCACCCATTCAGGACCTGGGACTGACTGACTTGTGCATCACTCCCGGTCCTGCCTTTGTGATCTTGAGAAGGGGGGTGACTGCTCCAGGGGGTGGAAGAGCACGGGGGAGGATGCATCCCTGTGCCCAGGGAAGGGTGTTGGGCAGTGGGAGGAACTCTGTGATGCAGTGGGAGCGTGCAGCACTGGGCAACGCCAGGGATGGAGGGGAGGAAGGGAGGGTGGGGAGGGGATGGCCTATAATCCCCTTGGTAAATCCATGCCTGAACTATAAAAGGATAATCCATGTGCAACCCTGGCCCCACTTATAGGATTTAGCTCTTAGTGTAGAATACTAATATTTGGCTGTTTGTTTACCCCTGTGAACTAATTTGGCAGATTCTTATGATTCTCACAGGGAGAATTTATTTCGATTTTGATATTACTCAAAGCCTTGGGTCCTGGAGTCATAGGATTATATGCAAAGCTCTGAGCAGACTTTTTTAATCCTTTTTCTTAAGAAATAACTATTTGTTGTGGATGCAGCAAAAAGCTTGAAAGCTGGCCTGCTGTTCCACAACACAATGGCATCAGAAAAGAAGCCACTTGCTAATTCCCTTCTTTTCTTTTTTTCTTTTTTTTTTCTTTTTTTTTTTTTTATTAAACATGGTGATTTTTAAGCCAGTTTTGCAACTGTGAAAGGTGAATGGGGATCAAGCCCACGATTTTTGAAGAGTCAGCACGGTCAAGCCAGGCTCTGCTTGTGGATTCACACTGGCTTGGTGAGCTTCAGTGTCTGCTTTCCTGCTCCTAACCTGCCTTGGGAGAGCAGGATCACAGGCAGAAATTAGATCCTTGAGCTCAAAATAATGTGCAAAATTTGGGGAAGAAGGAGGCACAGGAAGAAAACGATTATGGGTTAGGATCAGGAATTCAGCCTTCAATTAAAAAGTAACTTTCTAACCTTGGACAATGCAGAGAATGGCTTGAAAATGTGATGCGTGCATCCCCTTAACACAGAAAGCCAGTACAAGAATCTCAGCTATGTTATTTTTATAATCTTGCTCTGTGATTTTTTGAACAGTTAAAGTTGTTAATACCAGGGGAGGAGTGTCCTTTCTTTAAATGCAAAAACCAGCTTTCATGGTTAAGTGTAAAGAAATGGAAGGAAAACAACAGTTTTCTCTAAATATATTTATGGCTGTTCCTCTCCCACTCACTGTCCTGAAAGAAATTAAAAGTTGCAAATGTAATCACAGCTAGGAGCAAGACAAAGCTGGATATGTGCTGAAGATTTGATTCTCAATTTATGAAAATATTTATTTTTAATTCTGTGCCCAAGATCATTTCTTCTGAGAAGATTTAAGCACATGCCTGAAGTGGAGTAAATGCAGAGGGAGTCCACCAAATCAGGGCCATGAGGAGAAAAGTGACAGTAAACCCCAAATTTATTATAAGAAAAAAATTCTCTCCCTCAGTAAAAACAAAAGCAATGCCTAAAAAACCCAAACCTTCATAAACCAGGCAAACAAGACAGGCAGATGAGAATCTTATCAGGCAGTGGAAATGAGGCAAAAGTAATTCAAATTATCCACACATTTTAAAACTTTGCTGGATTGAGAAGAGAGGGTGAAATCTTGGTGAATAGATCAGGAACACAAGCAAAATTTGTGCCTAGCAGTTTAAGCTGCAAACACATTAGGTACAGATCCTAGAAGTCCAACAGTAGGAAGTTTTTTTAGAGGATGTATGTGCATCTCTGGTAGCTGCCTGATTTTCCTCCTTCTCAGATCCTGTCTGGCTCTCTTGTGTGGTTTCATCTCCTCGGGCTGCCTCCTTCCCAGAGCTGACCAGAGAACAAACTCCTGTTCACTCCCGAGCTCAGCCAGGCTCTGCCCTGTGCCACAGAGAGGGGATGCCCAGGCACTCCACAACCCCTCCTGTCAACTCCACCAACACCCTGAAAATCTACATGTGCTAAATGCACTGATTTGTTGTCATTTTGCCCCTCACTCAGGTGCTGACGGCCAGTTCTATCTCTGGTTATAGCTGTGAATAATTAGCCTATAATTATAGAGCTTGAGAAATTATCTTTTAGATGAGCGATATTTTCCCAAATTTGTTCCAAAGATAACGTGAAGGGAAACAGTGTGTTCATGCACATTGAGACATAGAGAAGGGAAGGTTTGGCTGTCTGATTTTCTAGTGTTTTGGACTCATTACTGTGTCCTCCTCTTTCTATCTCGCCTTGTTTTCTGGTAACAGGATAGAAGAACCCCAAACATTACCCAGAACTGGGGGGGAAATGCACTGCATCAAGGATCCAAAGGGAACCATTTATTTAGTCTATTAAAAGGATTAAGAGGTGACTTGCTTCCCCTATATAAATTTCTTCCTAGGGAAGAAATACCAGGTACTAAAAAACTCTTTTAATCTGCCAGAGAAATCTGTAACAAGAGCCAATGAGTAAATGCTGAAACCAAACAAGTCCAATTAAAAATAAAGTACTGGACCTTTTAAAATTTTGTTTCGCTTTGTCAGAGGAAGTCAGGGTGATTAACCATCAGAGCAGCTGTTACGGGAAGCACTGGAGTTTCCTTTTCTCAACATCTTCTGCTCAAGACTCGTATTCTTTCGGGAAGAAAGTTATTGTGTTCAGTAAAGGCGTAGCAGGGGGACAATCTCTGCTCTGTGTTATGCAGGCGATCTAGTCAAATCATCAGAAAATGCATTGTGAGCTTAAAATGAATAAACAACTTAGCACCCCTCAGCTTATTTTTAAGCAGGAGGCTTTAAAAAAAAAAAAAAAAAGGGAAAGGGAGAATAAAAATCCTCAGCAATTGAATAATTTTTCTTATTACAGAAAAGGAAAAAAAAAAGGTGGAAAATTTGTAGAAGCAGAGGGATCTGGAGCAAAAAGGATGCCAGGATCCGGGGCAGAGCAAAGCAGAGGGCTCACTGCTGGCTGGAGCTGCTGGGGTTTTCCCCCAGCACTGCCAGCCTTTGGGGAAGGAGCTGCTCAGGCTCCATGGAGAATCCTGCCTTGCTGATTTCCAGCTGAGCAGCTTTCCACACTCAATGGCTGTCCCTGCTGCTTTCATGCAGGGATGTACTCTAGCTCAGAAGAGAGCGGTTCTGTTTAGATAGCCCCCAATCCTAGCTTTACCTCATCCCTTCCAGCAGAGTCACTGTAATTAAGATTTGTTAAGGTTTGGAAGAAATCTCATTAATCAGATAAGATCTGAACTTTATTTTCTTTTTAAAGACCCAATTTGATCTCTCTTGCTTGTGGTAATTGCTCTCCTCTTCTGACATGGAAATTCATTTTCCAGGCACATAAAACACAATAGATTTCCATTGTCAACAGCAGCAACCCCAGGAGACTTGAAAATATTCTTCCAAAGGCTAAAAAGAGTATTGGGAGCAAATCCAGACACAGGCAGGGAGAGGAAGCATGAGAGAAGGTGCTGTCAGAGAGATGTGGGGTGGAAGGAAGGGGTTTGTATGGCCCAAAAAAGAGGAGGAATACACCAGGGGGCAGGAAGGGGAGCAGGATCCCCACTGTGACCCTCAGTAAGGTTGAGCTGGCAGGTCCTACTAAGGGACCTTGCACAGAGAGGAGAAAAGTTGTCACTCCTGATTCCTGGGTTGGTGAAAGCATATTTTTCCTGAGTTCATCAGGAACCAGTACTTCAAAGAGTGATCAGAAAAGCCTCCCCGACGGCTGACATTTCACATGAGGCAGCACCAGGATAAATGACACAGCGTGAAATATACTCCAGCACATCAAATCCTATCCATCAGCAGGATTCCTGGTTTCTAAATGTCAGGTATAGAACGGGAACTCCTCAGGAACATCTGAATCAGAGTGGATTCCTTCCCTGCCACCTACTCCCCAGCGCCCCAACTTCTCTCTTCTTCTTCTCTCCTGCTTGCACCACCCTATCCCTGAGTTTGACCTGGACTAGGAGGGGCTGAGCCCCAGCTGCACCATGAGGCCAGTGCCTACAAGCAGCCTCCCTTGTCCTGAACTGTCACAGCAAGAATAAAGCTGAGCCACAGTTTTCCAACACTTTCAGGGGGCCACACAATCCTGCAGCAGCAGCAGTCCCTGCCACAGCTCAGCCTGGCCACCTTCTGGAGATGCTGAAACTTTGGTGGAGCAGAGGCAGAAAGCACTACCAGGCACATTGTGGGCTCCCAGAAATGGGCAGTCCTGGGCAGCTGGACCACAAGGCTGGCTGTGGGTGACCAGGGTGGCCAAAGCAGGGAGAGTCCCCTGCACCACGGGCCACACGGAGGCAGAGCCTGGGCACGGTGAGTGCATGCAGAGGTACTAATAGAGACCTAGGGCAACCATCCCAGCCCTGCCTGCTTCTCTCATTCTCTTTGCAGAGAGAATCTGCAAACATATTAATCTCATCTCACACACAAACCCTCCGTCCTGATCCCAGAATCCATATATTAGGAGATTTACATAAATTACCAGCTATCAATAGGGCACATGAGGTGCAGGGGCTGAGAGCCAGCACCTTTGCCAAGAATACAGTACAAGAGGATTGGAAAGAAGGGAAAGGGAGGGGGCTGCAGAGAAGGGCTAGGAGCACAGACCTGGTGAGCTCCAGCTCCTGAGAGGTCTGGAATGGCAGTGTCTGCCTGTGCTCTCTGGGTCTCTGAGTCACTCACTGCAGCCACTGTATGGCTTGGCTGCAGTGGTAGGTACATAACTAGCAGGGGAAAACGTATGAGCCCTTCACAGCACTGCTTTGCTTTATTCGGGGCTTTGCACTTGCCTTGGTCAGTGCTCACCTTAGCCACTGGCATCACCACATCTCAGCAGCATTGGGGAACCAGAGCTGTGTGGCTCTGCTGGGGTATTCAATACATCCTTGACTCATTCGTTTACACCTGAGGGGTTTTTTCTCTGCTGGGAGAGGAGGAAGGCATAAATTCAGCCACTGACCACACCACCTGCCCAGAGTCAGGATGCTCTCCACCTTAGGTACACTGAAAATGGCATTCAGGCTTTTCTGAGCCATGAGAAATACAGGTGATGCTTGGTGAGCATTGTGAGAGCCTTGTACAGAGCCCTGGCATGCAGATGCAGAGAAAACCACCAGAACAGATTCCCTTCCAGTGTGTTTCCCAGGACAGACCTCCTCTGCAAAGGGGGTGATGGCCAAGCATAGGGCAGACCCAGAAGTGCTCCAGCTGACGCCAGGACAAGGACACAGCCGTGTAATGTTGTGTATTTCTAGATCCATCGCCTTGGCATCTGCCTGGGGCACAGCCCCATTCCCATGACCCAAAATCTCAGACCCTGGGCAAGCCTGGGGCGAGCCCTAGTCCCAAGAAGGGACGGAGATGAGTCCTTCCTTCCCTAGGCAGGCAGCGTGCCTGACCTCTTCCGCAGCATCTTCTGTGCGTCCCAGGCAGCAGTCCCGGACCCCTCTGCCTGAGAAGAGCCCCGAGTCGGGGTCCCTTTTGTCACCAGCCCGCGGCCACCCGGGCTGATCCCGCTTCTCCCGCAGTGTTCTGCTGCCCTCGTGGGTCCGGAGCGCTCATTGCAGCCCCGCACCGGCCCCGCCGCCCCCGCGCCGCACCTTCCCCGCAGAGAGCCCATGCACGGGCTGTTCCCTTCCCTGCCAGGAGGAAGAGCAAGGCGAAAAAGGCAAGCAGCTCCCCGTTTTGGGCCCGGACCGATGGAAGTGAGGTGGGGGGGGCACTGAGAGGGGCCCCAGCACCCAGTCCCAACCCTGCTGGTGGTGTAAAAAAGGGTGCAGAACGAGAACCCCCTGCACCAGAAACAGTGATTGCAGGAGTTAGAGCATCACCTCTTCGGAAGGGACATCACGTGTCACCTGTCCCTCCACCTTTCCTGAGGACAGGTAGACATCACAGCTGAGGACAGTGTGTCCACAGGCTGCTGGGGCTATTCCATAGCTGAGTGTACAGAGAGGTACTAGAAGCTTCTTCCAGGCTGAGGTGAGGAACACTCCAGTGCAGAGAAAGATAGAAAAGTAGCCTGTGGGGCAAAGAAACAAAGCAGTGCAAGCCGTGGAAAATAGGTCTGGATTTGATTTATCTGCTAGAGAATCAGATTAAAGAGGAGAAATTTTTCTTTTGTTTTATGATGGTGGGGGGAGGGGAGTGGGAAGTAAGGAAAATGGAAGTAACCAAAATTAGTGTTCACATATACAAGATCTCCTGGCAGTGTGACTAGAGTACACACAGACCTCAGCAGGTTTGGTTTGTGTTGGTATAGGACAACATATGTGGCACAATGAAAATATGACTTGCACCATATGCTTGTACTTGTACAGCATCTAGCACAGCAGACAGCATCCTTCCTAATGCCAGTGTTCAGGTGTAGGCACCTGAGCCCACGTACATCCCCAGAAACTCTAGATATGCTCGGGAAGAGGCAAGTCTAACCCAGATCTAGCATATAGATTCCAAACTGAAGCTGAAACTGGATTCAGATTCATGCCTGGTGTATCTGACATGAGGGCTCTGTGCTAGG